>JAWPHD010009032.1:0-12500 GCA_037043455.1 Cyrtodaria siliqua | reverse complement strand
GTTCCCCGGCTTCTTCCATCCTCAAGTACACGCTTACCTTCTCATCCACATAATCGTGAAAGACGTATATAAGATGGTGGCATGTTTCATAATCGATGTAAAATAAGTAATTGTAGTATTTATAAATTCGTATTATGTATGCACAATATGTTTACATTTATGTTCAACATTATGGCGATGATGTTTAATTGGAACGTCTAATGCCCCTTAGTATAATATTTTGAAATGCAATCGATTTACATAAACATCGGTCTTTTTAGTGAAGATAGCACATCTGAAAATGAATCGAAACAACATCTGTGTGCACTTATTGAAATACGTTTCAAATGTCCCCATACACAATTTCCTACAAGAAAATGTAATTTTAAAGCACAATATGGGGAAATTTTCTACAAGAAAATGTAAATTTAAAGAACAATATGGGGCTTCTGTTAAGTATAGTTGTCAGTCGGAAACATGTTTAATATATATAATATTGATATATTGATACACGTTATATTAAAGATGTCTATCCGGAAAATATAACCTAGTTATGAATATGAATAAGTCATGGTTGTTATTCGACCATCCACATATGAACGTGAACATGATTCCCTGTAAAATAACAATCTTGTCTGGCCTTATACCCTCAGCATCGATAAAAGAAGGCTTTGGAATATATTCAATAGGATAAACGTATTACCGATACTCGTGTTCGTTATTAATGAGTAGATAACTAGAGACACGCAAACAATTAGATATATTGTTTAATTAATTAATCAATTTATAAATAATAGGCACCTTATGATCGTATTCACAATTCACTCCTTGTATAGTTCTATTTTCATAAGTGTACCATAGCTTTTGTGCAAGCTTAAGAAGTTAAATTTACACGAATGCATTGAAGTTACCATCGACTATTGTTATCATGAGTCGTTTTAACAATGTTAAAAAAATCCATCATAATAGTACGCTTGATTATTTATTTTCATACCATCTAGTACAATCAATATACTTGGGTAGATGGTCTAGACTGACTCTGGCAATCTCTTCATTTCATCAACTAAATTATTATCTTAATATAGACATACCGACACATATTGGATACCAAAGAATATTCTGAATCTCTTCGCCATTTTCTCGCAGCCTTTAGAATACGCTCGTTAAAAACGACGTTAATTTGCCTAGAAAATGTTATTGGTTTTACAAAACTGATTAGACAAGGTGTTGTGCTAATCATGTGATCAACTAGATCGTTTTCGTCCTGGAAAAGTTATTTCACTTCCAGGAATGACATTCCATATCCCGCTAAGCCATTATGAGGTGTATGCAATTCCAATCTTGGGAACTATTTGAGCAAAATTAGTTGCGGTGAAATCTTTAATAAATTTAATTTAATTTAATCAAACTAAACACGCACAAATGTAGCATTCACAGAGCGCAGTCAACAGAAAACACGCATTCAGGACAAATAACAATAACAATGATAAATTGAAGCAAAGTGTGCGACACGTCAAACACAAAAATGGTTGACAACAGAGGTTCCGCCTTGGAACGATCAGTGGGCGCATGGGGGTTACACTAGGTTCTAGGATGCACCACCCTCGTATTATCCCAATTAAACGAAACCGTACACATAGGTAAATCCACGTCAGGCTTTATTCTCAACAAACAAGGCAGCATTAATAGGCGATACAAGTAAAACATAAATAAACATATATAGAACACATGTATTTAAAACCATAATAGAAAGCTAAACATTAAGAACTCAGTAATTTGGCAGAAACCAGTTACTTATCCTGTAGCATCGGCTAGTTTAATGACTTTCTGGCTAAATAATAGGGGTAAAGCAGTTGTTCATGACAAATAAAACGTTCCCAATTACATGTATATAATGTTATATAAAATCGAATAGAGAAAAGTATTAAGATCATATTGCAAACGTGTATAAAGCATAAACGTTGCCGAGGAAATTGTCATTATTAAGATGTTTTAAAAAGGGCGGACATTTTGGTTTTAGGCCAAAAATGTATAGGCGAAGTAATGTATGATGTTTATGCTTTTCCTTATTTTTCTGTACGTGTTTAGACACTGTCATAGTTTGGAATATAGGACATGTACCCGCATATTTGGAATTATTGTTTTCCTAATGAGAAAAAGGTACCTTGCACACTTTTGAAATCAATCACATTAGCTAAACTTGCGAACTCGTTTTTTTTTATATAAACATTGCATTTGTTGTAGTCTTTCAACAGTGCCCTTAATGGAATTCTAATTTAAACATTTTATTTCGTAAATTGAACTGTATGCGACTTTTGTTTGTTTATGTCAGTGGTCATATACTATTTCAAGATATTGAGGTACATAAACTGTGCTGGGATTTTAAAAGTAACAATATTATGCTTTCATGCAACTTTTCATAAAAATAGTAGGCAATTAGTCGTATAACTGTAGAAAATCCACAATAGGTTATTACGAACATAATTCTAACAAACATAATTAGTTTTCATCAAAATCTTACCTTAAATGTTTTCAAGTTTGTAGAAGACAATCGTTATATACACTTCTTACGTCTTGCCAATCAAACGATTACTTTAGCTTGATATAATCCATTAAACGCGTGCTGAAACTGTTTTAATTTGAGAACCGTAACTTGTACCAATGAGCGCTTGTGAACAAGTTCAGTAACAACTTGCAAGTTCTAAAACCACTTGGAAAACTTGATCAAACAATGAAACAAATATCGAAAGCGGTTACAATCAATAGAATTGTTCAAGAACGATACATCAAAAGTAATAAGAAAATGTTAAAAAACAAGTCTCTGTTACGTGTATGCCAGCCTTACAACTCATGTAAACATACCTAATATAAAGCCTCTAACTCCTCATGCAATAAAAGTATGTGACTTTGTTTTCAGCAGTCATTCACTATAATGCGTTCTCCGATATCACGAGTGTTTATCTTAGGTCCTTACACTAGCCAGTATTATCTTCTTGAGTGTTTCAATTTCTTCGCAATACTAATCAGTCGTAAGAACAATTGCTTCACCATGTCTATATAATCGAAGATCTGCAGAGTCAAGGGCACTCACTTGTTACTTTGTCGTTGTAGCGGATAACGGCGGTATGAAAACCAATATTTTCATTAAGCTGTTGTATCCGCATTCATCACTGCGTTGCAAGGTGAGTGAGCGTTAACATGTATGATTGGTTATAATTTATCAGAAGATGTTACTGCGTTGGCGGAATATTACACATAGGACTGACAACAATTTGTAAATTCTAATTCACGTGTTACTAACAAGAATGTCGCGAAGATTCACAGCGTTTGCTTAATAAAATTAAAATTGGAAGTTCCGATACTCCAAAGAGAAATATAAAAAGATCGGACAGGGAAAGTAGCATTGAAGGAGGACAATCAACCACAAAACACAGAAACAAACACGCAAACAGACAAACAAGAAGGCAAAAAGCAACAGCCTCTCTGACGTGAAAATCTAATGAGATCGTCTCTGTACATGTTTTACACGAGAAAACAAAAACCTGAAAAACACTAGTACTAAAAGCAGATACTTAAATATAACGCCCTCAAAATACCAGATTATATTAAGACACATTTTGCTATAATTCCTCTTTTATCTACAGCCTATCATGTCAGGGACATTTTTTCCTTCGATTATAAGAGAGAAATGAAAACCAGTGGGGCAAATTTTGTTCCGTCTTTGTAATGACGGCACGAAAACCAATATGAGTTGCAGTTTCGTCATTTCAGCGGATGGCGGCTGTATAAAATCGCAACAGGACACTCTCCGTGTGTTCTTGGTCAGGGTAAATCAATCGGATTTTTTTATTATAACTATAACTGCATTTCATGGCTGTGACTTGTAAACTAGTAAACAAGAACCTAATATACAGGCAGTAAAAAACGCCTACATTACGTCAATGTTTTATCTCTGGAACTCGGCAGCACTAATTTGTATACTCCAGTTAATTCTACCGAGGATGCTGTTGTTTCCGCACATATCACTCGGTGCACTACTTTCAAGGCTGGTGTAAACGATAAGCAAAATAAACTGCCTACTATGTACTGGATTCCTAAATTACATAAAAATCCATATAAGGCTCGCTTTATTTCGAATTCTTGTGCCTGCACCACAACACACATCTCCAAACTTTTAACTTCTTGTGTTACTGCCGTTAAAGATCACGTTAAACTATATTGTGATAAAACTTATGAAAACTCTGGGATTAATTTATTTTGGTCTATAAACAATTCAGGAGACGTTCTTGATATAATCTTCAAGAAAGGTCAAGTTTCATCAATAAGCACTTATGACTTCTCTACACTATATACAACCTTACCACATCACCTTATTAAAGACAAGCTAATTTCTCTTATTCAAAAAACATTCGCTAGAGAAAATACTACATGTTTAGCATGTAATAATATAAAAGCGTTTTTTACTAACGGTAGTTTAGACAATTATACTATGTGGACTTGCTATGAAGTTTGTGAAGCACTCATCTTCCTATTAGATAATATTTTCGTCAGGTATGAAACCACCGTTTATAGACAAATTGTTGGTATCCCTATGGGTACGAACTGTGCACCACTTGTCGCAGATTTGTTCTTATTTTGCTATGAAAGGGATTTCATGTTGAGTCTTTCACCAGATACCCAGGCAGATGTTATTGAAGCCTTTAATGACACCTCTCGGTATCTGGATGACATATTGAACATTGACAACCCTTTCTTTCCAACTATGGTTAATTATATTGATCCTAAAGAACTTCAGCTTAACAAAGCTAATATGTCTGATAATAACGCTTCTTTTCTTGATTTAGATCTCTCGATTGAAAATGGTAAAATAATTAGCAAAATCTATGACAAGAGAGATGATTTTAATTTTGACATTGTTAATTATCCCCACTTGGATGGGGATGTTCCCCGAGCAACTTCTTATGGGGTATATGTGTCTCAACTTATTCGTTTTTCTAGAGCTTGTACTCGAGTTGAGGACTTTAATATTCGTAATCTTTGTATAACTAAAAAGTTACTCAATCAGGGTTACCGTTACCATAAACTTCGTAAAACCTTTGCAAAATTTTATTATCGTAACCCTGATCTTCTTTCCAAATATAAAAGTAATTTAAGGACTCTTCTGGGACAGGGACTATCACAACCTGACTTCTATGGTGATGTGATTTATAAACTTCGTAAGATTCTAGGTCATGATCACTTTCATACTATCTTTGTTAAACTTGTTAAAAAGTTTATTAAAATAGGTTATGACCCTATCATTTTGCAACGTACTGCGTGCTTGGTGGTGGATCCTTTTACAGTTCGCCACTATGCTTTCCTCTTTAATTGTACGATGACCGAACAGGCTGTGAACCCTATGATGACGCCTACCTAAAGCCCATTGGGACGGTGGCGTTTGATGTTTGTCCATGATCTTTCTTGTCGTGCCCTTAATGGTGTATTCTCTTACTGCTCTGGCTTCAGCAAAGTCATTGAGTACATTCATTGTGGCTTTCTAGGCTATTGTTTTTTTGTATTATATTTACACGAGCATATTTGTGTTTTACTTATATTGCCTATTGATGCTGCCTTGTTGGTTAGAGATTAGATCATGGCGGGGATTTCTTTATTTACACTGTCCTGTTTTAATGGGATGACAGTAGGGTAAGCATGAGGTTTGGTGCACCCTAGAACCGGTTTAAACCCCCAGTGGCCTACTTTGCCACTGACCGTTCCAAGGCGGTAGCCCTATTGTCAACCCTTTTGTGTTCGTAATGTCCTTTGCATTTATTATTGCTTTTGCCTTCTTGTTTGTCTGTTTGCGTGTTTGTTTCTGTGTTTTGTGGTTGACTGTCCTCCTTGAATGCTACTTTCCCTGTCCGATCTTTTTATATTTCTTTTCAGCAATACTATATTTTACTTTCGATAACTATGACTATGTTAACGGTATAATGTGATTTATTGTATGCTCTATACTCCAAATATTATGATTTTACTTGAACCAGTCATTAAAACAACACACTACCAATCTACAACTCCCCCTCCACGATGTATGTATGTAGACCTCATCGTCTTCCGAGCCATGACAATGAGCGGCATGAGTGCAACAATATAACGTCTGCTGATCTGCCATTGTGGATGTTATCGGTGGTATAAACACCAATATGAGTAGGTATAAAGGTCAAATAGGAAAAACAGCCTTCACAGAACACAATCAACTCGGAACAAGCATACATACCAAAAACACTGATAAGGCAAAGTAGAAGTAAATTAATCGAACCGATAAACACGATATGGTTGACAATATGGGTACCGCCTTGGAAAGGTCAGTGGCAAACAACCACTGAGTATTTTAACCAGGTTTTAGGGTGCATCAATCCTAAATCGCACCCTAATGTCATCCCAATAAAACTGAACATTTTAAAACAATATATCTCTGCCTGACTAGTACTGCTTTGTTTGTGTAGCATGCAGCGGATATTTAACACGTTTTTGGCGGCTGTAAAACGACGATCCGACCCAAGTAAGTGGTATTATTACTAAATGGTAATTTGGATTCATCAAGGTCAATCTTTGTGGCCTATAAAGCTTTAATGTAGATTTCCGCTTACGGTTCTAAGGGGCTTGCGAGGTGTAGCATCTTATATAATCTCTCAAACAGACTCAATAAAACCGAGTCTGCTACTTTTCTCTCATGTTTGTGTTTGTTGCTTCCACGTTATGTCTTGACATTCACACTATTGCATGCTGAGAGAGGGCTGTAAAAGGTCGCCTAGACTAAAAATTAACCGTGTTATTAGTTACTGGTCCTTTGGGATCAACAAGCCCAATATTTGCGGCTATAAATTAGAATAGCCAGTTTTAGGGGTCGTGAGAAGTGATGCATAAATGAGACAACTTCATTATGTGCATGTATATATTAGTGACATTATTTGTCATAAGGGAATGCAACTTTCATATAGAAGAAACAATTTTAGAGATAACATCTATCTGAAACACAAAATATGACTTTTGGATTAATTAACCTAGGAAGTGTAAAAAAAAAATCATTGTGATTTGAAATAGAGACAAAAAAAATTGTGATTTGAAATAGAGACTAAAAAGTAAACACACTTCTAGGTCGGTAGATATGTGTTGATGGTTGAAAGTTTTACTTTTTTCCTTAAATGAGAGTAATTGTAGGTTTATGTGTAACTATAATAATTATTTACGAAAAGTACCATTCAATGAGATATTACCGTATAAGGATTTTAATGAAGCCTAAGATTTGCAACTTTGAAAAATTTATATATTTTAACGCTATATTTGAACGTTTACCCCACCCATCGAAAGCAAAATGGATTAAATCGACAATTCTATCAAAGGCAAACATATATAATATGCATTTTCCGAAACTTGTTTAGATTTCAGAATTGTGTGCCTACATGTTATTCCAGTTATAACATTTTTATATTAATTGCATTTCCATGTATTTTAATGTGTATGTTTGAATATATAAATATCATTATTTGGATAATGGAATGTTTATATTCTATTAATTACAGGACTAGTTAGTGCCAAATATGCAACAAAGTTGAGCCAATAAATAATAGACGTTTAGCCGTCTGAATCAATCAGAAAGTAGGTTAATGGTATTTTCAATTTTGCACGATAGAATGAAAGGTTTAAATATGTTTTTATTTACTTTGAGGATCCTTCGGATTTCAAAATATGTCAGGAACAAAAAACAAATAACATCGTTCTCTCTGTCTAAGATATTAAAACAATGATATGAGTCTAAATATTACCTTACGATACTTTAGTGTATAGTAGCTCAGCCAGTTTAAGGCATAAGCAAGTACAGTCACACTCCACTGGGACGTAATCGTGTTTCAGCATATCAACTGACATGTTTGCAATCAAATTAAACGGATTATAAGACAAAAACCAGTCGGCTACATTTCAGGAAATATCATCTTTTCAAATAAAACTTCATTTAATTGTGATGAGAGAGTCGATTAAAAATGTCGATGAACCATGTCATTGTGATATGTTTCAGACGATGAAGCAAAATATAAGCATATGAATTAAAACTGATGTGTACACTATCGTGTAGCTTTCTGGGACATTTTAAACATGGATGTTTAACTGACAATACGAAAGGCCAGCGCGTGTTTTTTTTATTCAGGTATATGTTTTATTCTAGAGTGAATGCATATTTGCTTTGCTGGCATTATGTCTGTGGGATTGATTCTGAGTAACAGAATAAGAGTCTATACTTGTCACTTCGATGAATTGTTCATTATGTTACGCAATGGACCATTTATCGAACTGACAAGGAAACGATGATTGGTGAAGTAATACATATTAACACTAGGAGGATATGGTTTGAAAGGTAGTCATCTAGTTTAATACCCTTTGCGTTCTGTACAGGAACATGATCTCTGTGAAATAGTGTCAATAGTTAGTAGATGTTTAACTAAAATATGCGTAACGCCATTAACAGTTTTTTTATTATATGTTTATTTCCAAGATCGATTGTAGTGTTATGTACATGTTAGAAATTATCCACTATTGAAAAAAATAAAATCGGAAAAATGCAATCGATCTTGGAGACATTTTAATTATAAATAAACTCAAAAAAACAACTTGCAATTTAATGGCGTTAAGTATAGGTTATAACTTGTCAAGTGTAATTATTTGGATTAATTAATAGTTAATAGATCTATGTATTAACAATTTAAACTCACACTGCACATGTATTACACGTTTGTATTTAAATTTATATAATCATAGACACGCTGCTTTAATGTGTTATATTTAATTAAACTAAACAGACGCATCATTATACGAGATGTAACTTAAAGCTACACATCCCATTATAGTTTGCACATCATTAACTGGAAGTCTGACCTTTATTCTCATGTTCACACGTTCAGTTAGAGAACGGGTAATAGGCTGCTGACCTAATCACACACACACATATATATATAAGAAATAGTGTAACGCATATTAAGGTATAAAGATACCCAAGAATGTAGAAATGTCTCTTTTTGGTTATCAAGGAATCACGAGAACTCTAACTCGCGATATTAACCAAATGTTTACAACCAGAATCCTGAACCCCAGTAAGACGGGTGGTACACCATTGTTGTGTAGCTAATCAAGCATCTGAGAGTAAAAGTGGATATAAAAGTCGAACAGGAGATGCAGCATTCAAGGATCACCGTCAACCATAAACACGCACAGAAACTAAAACTACAGGATTAATAAAAGGCAAGACATGACATCACAAACATAAAAGGTTTGACAATAGGGCTACCTCCTTGGAACGGTCTATGGCAACAAAGACTGCTGGGGGTTTCAACAAGGGTCACCAAACCTCACTTTTACCATATAGTCATCCCAAAAAAACGGGAAAGTGTAAATAAAGATATCCCCGCTAAGCTGTATTTCTAACAATCAAGAGGCATTACTAGGTAATATAAGTAAAACACATAGATGATCAAGTATAGATGAATATAAAAAATCCAAAAGCCTAGAGACCCACAAAATAGTACTCAATAACTTGGCAGAAGCCAAAGCAAAAAAGAGAACACAGCCATCAAGGGTACGACACGACAAGATTTAAGACAAACATCAAAACACATTACGTGGTCCCGCCTTAATTCCATTAAGTGACGGGAAAGCTTATATAAGCAGGATTTTATAATGGATATTTCGAAAATAAAACACGTCTAAAAGCATATTTTTTACAGAAAAAAATGCGATAACCTGTTTAAAAACACCTATTAAATAATGTAATTTTACAACATGCAAACTTTTAAAGCCCGAATTAAGGTTTTATTTCATACCCCAGCCAAACCCGTTTTCGCTTCTTGGAGAAGGGGTTGGATGGGGTATGAAAGTTAATACACGGACCACGTAATGACACATGCAGGCTGTCGTCACAGCAACGCTAACGAGCTGTATAATTAGATTACGCAATTGGCATAAACGTTTGTTTGATAATGTTATTAAGCATAAATGTACAATAAAATATGATCATACTGTTCACAAACAACATTAACAACTACAAATAGGCGTAAATGCATATCATCACGGCATTGATATAGAACAAAGTATTCCAGATTTACTTAAACGTTCGTTTGATACTATTTTATAGCGTAAACGTTTGATAAAATTTGACGCGCTTCTAAAGAAAGACTTTTTATTTATTTACATGCCTGATGCTTAATTCGTTTTCTGTACCTTATATTGCAAAACAGAGTCGTAAAATACACATTATTAAACGAGAGAGACATGTTGCAAACATTAAACTCGTACATATAACACCTAACCCATAAATCGTTAAATGTTTACTTGTTTAACTCAAAGAGAGAATGAGTTGAAAGTACGGTACATAGAACTTTAACATGAGAACAAGCGGAAACTATCTAATACATTGTTATACCCATATCCGACAATCCATTTCTTAGTTTTTAAAAAAACAATATATCACACTATGAAGTTTAAATCCGAATGCACATAAGGTTCTGTAGAACGCTTAATGTTTTGCAACAATTGTTCCCACGTTGCTTACTTAATAGGTTCCATTGGGCATACTTCTGATTAAAGTAAGCATCGTGAACATTCGTATTTCTGATTTATTGCTCATGGAATCTAACTGTATCACTATCGAATAATGAACAAAGGTTTTATAGATTCATTATCTCCAACATACTGGATCAGATACTTTCTTTGTACTAAAATGTGTTGAAATGTTGACCTTAAATGCTAGATAGTTTATTAAATTTTGAAAGAAATAATAACATGGGTTAAATATTGGGTCCATTGTAAGGGAGGCTGCGCGACATGGAACATCCTTTTGACAGATTATTGTTTGATTGTATACTTACAATTCGGATAAAAAACAGGGACTTATGCTCTAAATATCCGATTCGGCATTGAGATCAAATTACTGTTTGGGTCGAGGAAGAATAAAGTTGGTTGATGCTATTTAAGACAGAATAATGCATATGTATTTACTATAAACATTTCATCAATATTACATTTCTCCGACAAATATACGATATATACTCATTGGAGAAATAATATGAACAATTTTACACTTAATCAGAAGAAGTGCTACTACTTCTACTACTAACACTTATTCTTCTACTATTAATAGTACTACTACTACTTATACCACAACCAATACTACTACTACTACTACTACTACTACTACTACTTCTATCATTACCACCACCACTACTACTACTACTACTACTATTACTACTACTTCTGCTACTACCATTACCATTTCTACTACTACTACTACTACTACTACTACTACTACTACTTCTACCACTACCAATACTACTACTACTACTACTACTACTACTACTACTATTACTTCTACTACTACCATTACCATTACCACTTCTACTACTACTACTACTACTACTACTACTACTTCTACCACTACCAATACTACTACTACTACTACTACTACTACTACTACTACTACTACTACTACCATTACCATTACCACTACTACTACTACTACTACTACTATTGTTACTACTACTACTACTACTACTACTACTACCATTACTACAACTACAGCAACAACTACTACTACTACTACTGCTACTACTATAACTACTACTACTACTACTACTACTACTACTACTATCACCACTACCACTATTACTACTACTACTACTACTACTACTACTACTACCATTACCATGACCACTACTACTACTACTACTACTACTACAAGAACTACTCCTAAACCACTCCTAAACTACTACTAATGATAATTATAACTAAGTATTTTTCTTTAGGACAACACTAATATCCTTTGTGGCCCACAAATATTACAAAGTTTGCGATAAAATTAGCAGTAGTATTATAACATTTCGAACTACGAAATGAGTGCCAGATCTGGATTCATTTCACCCACGTTGCTTTCCTCTTTTTCTCCGGCTTCTTCCAACCGCAAGACGACGCTTACCTAATCATGATAGATGTATATTAGATATGAGGCATGATTCGTAATCGATGTAAAATAATTAAAATTGGTATTTGTAGATTCGTATTATTGATTTATGTACAACATTATGGCGATGATATTTAATGGCAACCTCTCATGAAACGTAGTATGATATTTTTAATTTCAATCGATTTACATAAACATCGGTCGTTTTAATGAAGATAGCTCACCTGAAAATAAGTCCAACAACATTGTTTGTGCTGTAATGTTGGAATACGTTTTAAATGTCCCCATAAGAAATCTCCTACAAGAAAACACAATAATGACAAGAAAACACAATAATGAGGGCTTCTGTTTAGGAATGTCTGTCAGTCGGAAACATGTTTATTTCTTTATTCACACTGTCCCGTTTTATTCCAATGACAGTAGGATAAATGTGAGGTTTGATGCACCCTAGGACCTGGTTTAAACCTCCCAGCGGTCTTTTTTGCCACTGACCGTTCCAAGGCGATAGCCCTATTGTCATCCCGTTTTGTGCTTG
>JAWPHD010009031.1:0-102500 GCA_037043455.1 Cyrtodaria siliqua | reverse complement strand
AATGTTTTTTACAGTAAGTAGTTATATAGTTATATTTTTGTAATTAAACGTATCACTTACGCCTAAAACTCAAAATAAAGACCGGAAACAAAAAAACAGAAAAAAATAAACGTACGAAGTTGGCTTGTTTTCTACTTGTTTGCCTAAAAGTTTGCACTACATTTGACATTTACTGTCCAGCCTACGGATCGAAAATGGCGGCGCGAAATCTGACGAAAAATTTAAATCACGTAGACTATGTATGTTTTGAAAACCAGTAAGTTTTGATACTCGCGTTACTGCAAGAGGGCTTCGCCGGCCGAGTTTCACAACGCGTGCAGAAGGCTTCATGGTCGTAATCTTTTGAGAGGAACTAGCGAAACAATGGGCATGTTAATTTCAGCAAAACACTCACTTTAGCTGCTTCGTTCGTCGGTTGGAGACGTTAACCTTTGAGGTTAATGATAATGAGGATCATGAGGATGGTGATAATGAAAAGGATGATGATGCGGCGAAAAAGGAAGGGATAATGCGGATAAGGAGGAGGGTAATGAAGAGTATGATGATACAGAGGCGTTATATAAAGAGGATAATGAAAGACTGATACTGATGATGATGATGAAGATACTGAGGAGCAAGGGAGATACTGAAGATGATGACGAGGATGATGCTGTTGATGTGATAATGCAGATGATACGATATTAAAATGGAGGAGTACAAGGAAGATGAGGATGGTGTAGAGGATGTTGATGACGGTGATCATAAAGAGGATGATAAGGATAACACGTATGCGAAGGAGGATATAGATGAGCTTGAGGATGATTAAGACAATGAGGCTAAGGAAAGATGACGACGACGATTATGATCATAACAATGAAGGGGATATGGTAGGCGAGTGTGAGGATAAACGCATCATAATGACAAGGGTGAGGACAATAACAGTGAGGAAAGTAATGAGGAGGAGGATAATTATGAGGATGATAATAGGTTGAGGATCATGATCAGGTCGATAAAGACAATGAAGAAGTCGAGGAGAATAATGAGGACTATATGGATGAAATGGCGTTAGGGATACTAAAGGGGAGTAAGGTATTATTTAACGAGGTTGTTGCAGATGGTGAAGACAAATAAGACAATGAGGATGGGGATGATGTTGATGAGAATGATAAGGATGTTGAGCACTATATTCATGTATGGTAATGAACATGAGAATAAGAACGATGAGAAGTACGAAGAGGAGAATGGCGAGAATAAGATGGGGATACAGAGGATGATTAGGATCATGAGGATGAGAATTGTGAAAATGATGAGGTTAATCAGAATGATAATAAGATAATTGAAGATGAGGACCATATGGATGTGAAAAAGAATAATATGAATGAGGATACTATGGTGGGGATAGAAAGAATAAGGATATGGTGAAGATGTTGAGGATGTAAGGATGGTTAGAGTTATGATGCGATGATAAGTAGGCGATAAAGGTGATGAGGATGATGGGAACAATACGGATGAGGAGGATATTAAGGACGATGATGTTGAGGAGGATAAGAAAGATGAACACAATGTGGGTGATGAGGATGACGAGGGCGAGAAAATGAACGGTGATGAGGCTGATGGGGATTGAAGCGGAGGAGTCAAGCATACTGTTGTTAATATCTCCGATAAAGATAGATATTCGCTATATGGAAATATTCAGGATGTGTTCGGAATCACTGCGCTTTACCGATCAATAGCCGAGATAGCAATGTGGTTTAGCGAGTCTAATTGGCAGAAAAAGCAAGTCTGAATGGCAGGAAAAGCATATGAAAACTCGCATGTTTAAAGCATAAGATATATTGACCTCGATTTGATTAGATGAGAGACTAGATGGGAAATTCAATTATGTACACTTGAATTTGTTATTGATTTGGTTCTATAATCAGGTGGGACGCAGGGGAAGCTTTTCTCGTAGCTATACCGCATAACTCACTTTTGAATGTCAAGTGTTTTGTCACGAAGTAGTCCAAAATTGTACTCACGTGCTTTTACGCGGAAATTACAGTTGTCTTTTAAAAAAGCTAGTTCAAGCCAATTTTGAATGTTAAAACAACACTAACACTGAATAAAGTAAGTTTATAAGTTAAACATCCCGCTAGAATTCGTTTTGACCACTTTTGTCATATATAACATAGTCTAAATCGCAATTCCAATTTGTATAACTCCAAAATTACCGATTTCTCAAAACGGTCTCAAAAAATGGGTAGCCACCAATTTGGCTTAAATTAACAGGAATGATAGATCAGTACCTCTTCTACATTTCCTGAAAATTTCGGCAAAATGTATGACTACCCATTTTTTGAGACCGTTTTGAAATATGGTCACCACTTTTTGTCACTCAAAACACTCATATATTCAAAATGGCGGCTACGAGGTAAATAAGCAAAACTGAAAAGCAACAACAGAAACGTAAACCATGAATATTTTCTACTCCCGGACAAAGAGTCTAGTTATTTCTTGTCCCAAAAAAAAAAATGTCAATAAATATGACGCATTCAAGCACTTTTCTGCCTTTCTTTTAGCATATTTATGGTAAAATTCAGCTGCACTGGACGCTTAAAATCAGTAAACCGCAACGTTAGTCGGCTGTTGCTGTGGTATCGTGTTGACTTGGATAATTGCAAGGAAATAATTAACAAATTCCAGGATTTAATGAGCAAAAAGACCGACCTGTTCATGTGTTATGGCTGGATGACAAATACAAATACTATCGAGTTGTCCCACAGTTGACCAAGAATACAAGATTGATCAAGGTTATGACTCATGACTCATCAGTACGATATCATGTCACGTTCGCCTGGATTAGGCTAGTGACACTGACAGCTTTGGTGATTAGACGTGAACAAAAAAAGGTTTGTACGTTTTACTGAACCTTAAATGTTATGTTCCCTGCATGTTCATGATGATCATGTTTCAATGTAATAGAGTGCAGGGGCGTAGCTATACCGTTTTCAATGGGTACGCAAGAGCTACATGCTACGCCCCTGGAGTGTCTCCTTTTGCTAAAAGTTAATATAGCAGTGGTATACATGTATATGTTAATATTTTCTGAAGTAAATAATTGAAGGCACCGATTCTGTGGGGGGTCATAGACCCAAACTCTGTGCGTTCAATTATTTACATAAAATCCTGGTAATGCCCTTGCACTCCGGGCTGCAATGATGAATTATGCTCATGATAGTATACGTATCACGATATTAACTGACGACACGATATGTATCGCGATACACAGTTTCATTAATTAATCTCTTATTTTCATAAAATAAGCCAAAATATTAGCATATGGGAGGTAAATACAGTAGCTGCTTACATTACTTATCCTTTATTTAAGAAATAGAACATCATTTACAATTGAACTCCAAACCGTAATATATAACGAGATAATTCACCGTTAACGATGTTCTATTTCTATCCTAATACCCCTAACATGTGAAAATAACGCACACATCTGAAATCTTTCGCATTGCTTTACTTACTCTCCTAACGTTGCAACTAATAGTTGCACCCCTACCGCTCGTCACTGCCCTGACCAAACATATATGGAGGAAAACAATAAATTAAGCATCTGTAGCACTACTGTACAGGATTCACAGATCTATATAAACAATAATTGATTTCTTTCAGGGATCCTTGCAGATGTTGCCACCTTCTGTCAAATGACATCTCCAAGTTCCAGCTCTGAGAACGAGCCTAGGTAACTAAAGCTGAAGCAATAACCTTTAGTATATTTGACCTCTGTGATAAAACCTCGAGCCGCCCCATGGAGGGGAATTAAAACACTGTACCTAAGCTACTCTTATTATTGAATATTAATATTTCAGGCCACACCAGAGAGGGAAATTTGGAACCGTACCTTAGGCTACTATAAGTCTTATATCAAATATATTTCTGTGTTTTTTTATTATGATTTTTTAGTTTAATAAATGAAGATTTTAAGCTTGAAAACAATTAGATATACCGATTCTTATGGTTGGCAGAACCCGTTTTGTACAGATTTTTCTGCCAATTAGACTCGCTAATTAGATAAGTAGTTTATTAGCGTCGCATTGCTTACATGGAAGAAAAAATTCAACTATGTACGTATCATATGACATTTCAGGCAAATCATATTGCTTACCTAAATATTTTACACTTTTGCTGTGTAATTTGGTAATAATTGCATAGTTATAACCCCAGTGCCCGGTGGATTACAGAAAACATGGAATGGTGTTAATGTTTCACTTCCATGATTCTTCTTATTATTATTATTATTTTTTTTTTTTTTGGTAATTGTAAGGTCGACCCCTTAAACATATGGTCAGTCGAGCAACGGGAAACACACACCTTTTATTCTTTTTGGCCTGACCTAAACATGCATTACGTAGTACCGCCTTAATTTCAATAAGCTTTGGGAAAGCTTATATTAGCAGGATCTTATAACAAATCTTTCGACCATAAAACACGTTTAAAAACATGTTTACTGACAAAATGCGATAACCAGTTGATAATTACCTATTATATGTTTTAATTTTACAATATGCAAACTTTTTAAGCCGAAATTATTTTTAAGCCGGTTTTATTTCATATCCCTGCTGACCCCGTTTTCGTTTCTTGGGGAATGGGTTGGATGGGGTTCGAAAGTTAATACTCGGACCACGTAATGGTTATATTTAAAGATATATATATACATGTAAATGATACAGATATACTATACAGAGAATAATATACGACCATTTCATATCACATCCTGCAGGTATTGCCATGAGATGCCAATATCTGCCACGATATCAACATTTTCATATTTCATTCTAATATATCGTAATAATTATATATTTCAAAAAATATTTTGTTGATTTAAGCGGTAATGGGAGAATATTAATTAAATATTTATTTCTTGTCAGATATAATAGCTGATTTTACACGAGTGCTGATTCATTATAGAATGTATTAAACGAGTTGGCAAAAAGATACAATGCGACGGCTTATCGAGTATCAAATATTGTTTGCTTAAGAGTTTAATAAATAATAGATGAGCAAGAATTTGTGAGATTCTATTTATCGCACAAAACCCATACAAGTTGATGGTACAGCGTGAACGAGTCTGCGATGTTGTCAGTTTACCTATATATACGACAGCCCCTGTTAAATTACCCGTTCCCGTTAAAAATAACAGGACACTCTGTCGAAACGTATGATATGAAATTCCATGTATATCATGGCTTACATATTTTTCACCACCGTGATTTATAAAACTGTTTTTGTTCATTTCAGATCATTTACATATCATCTGGTCTCGAGATGCCCTTCGCGTTTTGCAAATACCAATGCATTGGTAATACCAATCACAGACGTGTGGATTTTAGCTAGTGGATTTAACCAAAAAAGTTCACTATGCTGTGATCGCTAGAGTCTGAACTCCATGAAATATATCAATTTAATTAGGTCAAATCAGAAACACGGTTATTTCTTCTTCGGCCTTATGTATTACAGCGTAACTTGTTACTGCATATGCCGCTTGAGATGTGTCAGTCTGATGGTGACTTCAATTAGGCGATCCTGAGAACTTATCGGAACAGATTTTACTTTCTGAAAAAACAAAATGAACATAATTTTGTCTCACAGAGATTGTATATAATATGTAAAGCTGTTAAAAACAAACCGCATTTATGCAATGTCGTTACGACTTACTGCTCATTCAAAAACTTGGTTTGCAACGCAATATCTGGCAGGATATTGAAGTAATTTGTTCGTTTTTTTGAATGGTGTTTTACATCATTTTAGCGCATTTTAGGCCATATATGACATTGAGTTTTTTGTGGTAAGAGGCAAACCACCCTATTTAAAGTGAGTTATTAAGTATGAAGTAAATCAAATTCTTTATTTTAGTCATTAATATATGTTTAGTTTATAAATATACATGGTAATATAAATAAAATATTGCATTATTTATTCTTTAGTTTAGTTGTATTATAAAAATGATCAGCCCTTCACCTAGATGATGATCTATGTAAAAAATAAAATGTTTAAATTTGCGTACATGTATCTGAAACTGAAAAACAGCCTTTTTGGAACACAAGGTCATTTTAATCTATTTATCGTTTATTCAAGCTTTGGAAATATATCTTTATACCCTCGCAAACGGAGTTTAAGATGGGGTATATAGGAGTCATATATATAGGGCGGTCGGTCTTTTGAATCTTGCGGAGCGAACTACTTCTATCGTTTTCAAGATACGGAATTGAAACTTTGTATACATGATCAACATGAAGTGAAGATGTGCGTGACATAATTGTGGTTTGGCTCGCTCAATTACATGCAGAGTTGCTGCCCTTGCACTTAATCAAAATTGCTAAATTCAGCATATGCAATACTGTGGAGCGAACTACTTCTACAGTTATTAATATATTGAATTGAAACTTTGTGTACTTGATCATCATAAGTGTAGATGTGTGTGACACAATTTTGATGCAGCTCAGTCAATTCCATGCAAAGTTATTGCCCTTGCACATAGTAACCATTGCTTTATTCAGCAAATGCAATCTTGTGGAGTGAACTGCTTTTACAACTTGTAAGATACTTTTACAACTTGGAAGATATTGAATTAAAACTTTGTGTAAATGATAAAGATGAAGTGTACATGTACATGACATAATTTTGGTTTGGCTCAATCAATGCCATGCAGCGTTATTGCCCTTGATCTTACTAAAAAAATAAGTATGAGTAGGGCTGTTTCACAGATTTCAATGAGACACCTACCCAGACCAGATTCGCCTTTTTACTTTTTTTATGGATGGGGTGGGTGTTGGTGGGGCGGGAGGGAGGGGCCGGAGAGTGATAGCCAAATAAATTGGACTGCAGCTTTGTTTTAGTATATTTCCGTTAAATATGGCTGTATATAGTGATGCAGGCCAATAAAAAAAACAAAAAACAAAAACAACATTAACACAACAACGGGTGGCAAGTTGAGTTCCATAATTCCAGATCAAATTGGCCATCAAAATGAACACCGATAAGTTGAACAGCGGTCGATCCTTTTAAATATAGGCTACTTTTCCGACTTTAGTGCGAGTGCAATATTACCCCCTTTACCGTATACCGAATACGCACCTGTAGACGTTCACTGACTGACATTCGTTATATTTTTGCCGACAGTGCCGAGTCGAACATTTTATCGTTTTAGCGTGTAATTTTGATAAAGAAATACCATGATTTTCGTAACATGTAGTACACGTCATGTACTATTTAAGCTTAAACAAAACATGTATAGTATCTCCTTTTATTTCATTAGAAAAGGACACAAGTGTTCCCATTTTTAAACGCATTTAAAAAGAGACGTTGTCAATTCCCGTCATTGTGGTATGAGTTGCAATCAATGCAGTTGGAGACGTTGCCATTTCCCGTCATTGTGGTATGAGATGCAATCAATGCGGATAGAGACGTTGTCAATTCCCGTCATTGTGGTGTGAGTTTCAATCAATGCGGATAGAGACGTTGTCAATCAAATCCCGTCATTGTGGTATGAATTGCAATCAATGCGGATAGAGACGTTGGCAATTACCGTCATTGTGGTATGAGATGCAATCAATGCGGATAGAGACGTCATCAATTCCCGTCATTGTGGTATGAGTTGCAATCAATGCGGATAAAGACGTTGCCATTTCCCGTCATTGCAGTATGAGCTGCAATCAATGCGAATAGAGACGTTGTCAATTCCCGTCATTGTGGTATGAGTTGCAATCAATGCGGATAGAGACGTTGTCAATTCCCGTCAATGTGGTATGAGTTGCAATCAATGCGGATAGAGACGTTGTCAATTCCCGTCATTGTGGTATGAGTTGCAATCAATGCGGATAGAGACGTTGTCAATTCACGTCATTGTGGTATGAGTTGCAAACAATGCAGATAGAGACGATGTCAATTCCCGTCAATGTGGTATGAGTTGCAATCAATGCGGATAGAGACGTTGTCAATTCCCGTCATTGTGGTATGAGTTGCAATCAATACGGATAGAGACGTTGTCAATTCCCGTCATTGTGGTATGAGATGCAATTAATGCAGATAGAGACGTTGTCAATTACTGTCATTGTGGTTTGAGTTGCAATCAATGCGGATAGAGACTTTGTCAATTCCCATCATTGCGGCATGAGTTGCAATCAATACGGACAGAGACGTTGTCAATTCCCGTCATTGTGACATTACTTGCAATCAATGTGGGTAGGGACGTTTTCAATTCCCTTCATTGTGGCATAAGTTACAATCAATGCGGATAGAGACGTTGTCAATTCCCGTCATTGTGGTATGAGTTGCAATCAATGCAGATAGAGACATTGTCAATTCCCGACATTGTGGTATGGGTTGCAATCAATGCAGATAGAGACGTTGTCAATTCCCGTCATTGTGGTATGAGTTGCAATCAATGCGGATAGAGACGTTGTCGATTCCCGTCATTGGGGTATGAGTTGCAATCAATGCGGATAGAGACGTTGTCAATTCCCGGCATTGTGATATGAGTTGCAATCAATGCGGATAGAGACGTCGTCAATTCCCGTCATTGTTGTATGAGTTGCAGTCAATGCGGATAAAGACGTTGTCAATTCCCGTCATGGCGGCATGAGTTGCAATCAATGCGGATAGAGACGTTGTTAATTCCCGTCATTGTAGTATGAGTTGCAATCAATGCGGATAGAGACGTTATCAATTCCCATCATTGCGGCATGAGTTGTAATCAATGCGGATAGCGACTGAGTTGCAATCAATACGGATAGAGACATTGTCAATTCCCGTCATTGTGGCATTAATTGCAATCAATGTGGATAGAGACGTTGTCAGTTCCCTTCATAGTGGTATGAGTTACAATCAATGTGGATAGAGACGTTGTCAGTTCCCTTCATTGTGGTATAAGTTACAATCAATGCGGATAGAGACGTTGTCAATTCCCTTCATTGTGGTATGAGTTACAATCAATGCGGATAGAGACGTTGTCAATTCCCTTCATTGTGGTATGAGTTGCAATCAGTGCAGATAGAGACATGGTCAATTCCCGTCATTGTGGTATGAGTTGCAATCAATGCAGATAGAGACGTTGTCAATTCCAGTTATTGTGATAAGAGTTGCAATCAATGCGGATGGAACAATTCCCGTCATTGTGGTATGAGATGCAATCAATGCGGATCGAGACGTTGTCAATTCCCGTCATGGCGTCATGAGTTGCAATCCATGCGGATATAGACATTGTTAATTCCCGTCATTGTGGTATGAGTTTCAATCCATGCGGATATAGACGTCGTCAATTCCCGTCATTTCGGTATGAGTTACAATCAATGCGGATAGAGACGTTGTCAATTCCCGTCATTGTGGTATGAGTTGCAATCAATGCGGATAGAGACGTTGTCAATTCCCGTCATTGTGGTATGAGTTGCAATCCATGCGGATAGAGATGTTGTCAATTCCCGTCATTGTGGTATGAGATGCAATTAATGCAGATAGAGACGTTGTCAATTACTGTCATTGTGGTTTGAGTTGCAATCAATGCGGATAGAGACTTTGTCAATTCCCATCATTGCGGCATGAGTTGCAATCAATACGGACAGAGACGTTGTCAATTCCCGTCATTGTGACATTACTTGCAATCAATGTGGGTAGGGACGTTTTCAATTCCCTTCATTGTGGCATAAGTTACAATCAATGCGGATAGAGACGTTGTCAATTCCCGTCATTGTGGTATGAGTTGCAATCAATGCAGATAGAGACATTGTCAATTCCAGACATTGTGGTATGGGTTGCAATCAATGCAGATAGAGACGTTGTCAATTCCCGTCATTGTGGTATGAGTTGCAATCAATGCGGATAGAGACGTTGTCGATTCCCGTCATTGGGGTATGAGTTGCAATCAATGCGGATAGAGACGTTGTCAATTCCCGGCATTGTGATATGAGTTGCAATCAATGCGGATAGAGACGTCGTCAATTCCCGTCATTGTTGTATGAGTTGCAGTCAATGCGGATAAAGACGTTGTCAATTCCCGTCATGGCGGCATGAGTTGCAATCAATGCGGATAGAGACGTTGTTAATTCCCGTCATTGTGGTATGAGTTGCAATCAATGCGGATAGAGACGTTGTCAATTCCCGTCATTGTGGTATGAGTTGCAATCAATGCAGATAGAGACATTATCAATTCCAGACATTGTGGTATGGGTTGCAATCAATGCAGATAGAGACGTTGTCAATTCCCGTCATTGTGGTATGAGTTGCAATCAATGCGGATAGAGACGTTGTCGATTCCCGTCATTGGGGTATGAGTTGCAATCAATGCGGATAGAGACGTTGTCAATTCCCGGCATTGTGATATGAGTTGCAATCAATGCGGATAGAGACGTCGTCAATTCCCGTCATTGTTGTATGAGTTGCAATCAATGCGGATAAAGACGTTGTCAATTCCCGTCATGGCGGCATGAGTTGCAATCAATGCGGATAGAGACGTTGTTAATTCCCGTCATTGTGGTATGAGTTGCAATCAATGCGGATAGAGACGTTATCAATTCCCATCATTGCGGCATGAGTTGTAATCAATGCGGATAGCGACTGAGTTGCAATCAATACGGATATAGACATTGTCAATTCCCGTCATTGTGGCATTAATTGCAATCAATGTGGATAGAGACGTTGTCAGTTCCCTTCATAGTGGTATGAGTTACAATCAATGTGGAAAGAGACGTTGTCAGTTCCCTTCATTGTGGTATAAGTTACAATCAATGCGGATAGAGACGTTGTCAATTCCCTTCATTGTGGTATGAGTTACAATCAATGCGGATAGAGACGTTGTCAATTCCCTTCATTGTGGTATGAGTTGCAATCAGTGCAGATAGAGACATGGTCAATTCCCGTCATTGTGGTATGAGTTGCAATCAATGCAGATAGAGACGTTGTCAATTCCAGTTATTGTGATAAGAGTTGCAATCAATGCGGATGGATCAATTCCCGTCATTGTGGTATGAGATGCAATCAATGCGGATCGAGACGTTGTCATTTCCCGTCATGGCGTCATGAGTTGCAATCCATGCGGATATAGACGTTGTTAATTCCCGTCATTGTGGTATGAGTTTCAATCCATGCGGATATAGACGTTGTCAATTCCCGTCATTGCGGTATGAGTTACAATCAATGCGGATAGAGACGTTGTCAATTCCCGTCATTGTGGTATGAGTTGCAATCAATGCGGATAGAGACGTTGTCAATTCCCGTCATTGTGGTATGAGTTGCAATCCATGCGGATAGAGATGTTGTCAATTCCCGTCATTGTGGTATGAGTTGCAATCAATGCTGTTAGATACGTTGTCAATTCCCGACATTGTGGTATGAGTTGCAATCAATGCAGATAGAGACGTTGTCAATTCCCGTCATTGTGGTATGAGTTGCAATCAATGCGGATAGAGACGTTGTCGATTCCCGTCATTGGGGTATGAGTTGCAATCAATGCGGATAGAGACGTTGTCAATTCCCGGCATTGTGATATGAGTTGCAATCAATGCGGATAGAGACGTCGTCAATTCCCGTCATTGTTGTATGAGTTGCAGTCAATGCGGATAAAGACGTTGTCAATCCCGTCATGGCGGCATGAGTTGCAATCAATGCGGATAGAGACGTTGTTAATTCCCGTCATTGTGGTATGAGTTGCAATCAATGCGGACAGAGACGTTGTTAATTCCCGTCATTGTGGTATGAGTTGCAATCAATGCGGATAGAGACGTTGTTAATTCCCGTCATTGTGGTATGAATTGCAATCAATGCGGATAGAGACGTTGTTAATTCCCGTCATTGTGGTATGAGTTGCAATCAATGCGGATAGAGACGTTGTTAATTCCCGTCATTGTGGTATGAGTTGCAATCAATGCGGATAGAGACGTTGTTAATTCCCGTCATTGTGGTATGAGTTGCAATCAATGCGGATAGAGACGTCGTCAATTCCCGTCATTGTTGTATGAGTTGCAGTCAATGCGGATAAAGACGTTGTCAATTCCCGTCATGGCGGCATGAGTTGCAATCAATGCGGATAGAGACGTTGTTAATTCCCGTCATTGTGGTATGAGTTGCAATCAATGCGGATAGAGACGTTGTTAATTCCCGTCATTGTGGTATGAGTTGCAATCAATGCGGATAAAGACGTTGTCAATTCCCGTCATGGCGGTATGAGTTGCAATCAATGCGGATAGAGACGTTGTTAATTCCCGTCATTGTGGTATGAATTGCAATCAATGCGGATAGAGACGTTGTTAATTCCCGTCATTGTGGTATGAATTGCAATCAATGCGGATAGAGACGTTGTTAATTCCCGTCATTGTGGTATGAGTTGCAATCAATGCGGATAGAGACGTTGTTAATTCCCGTCATTGTGGTATGAGTTGCAATCAATGCGGATAGAGACGTTGTTAATTCCCGTCATTGTGGTATGAGTTGCAATCAATGCGGATAGAGACGTTGTTAATTCCCGTCATTGTGGTATGAGTTACAATCAATGCGGATAGAGACGTTGTCAGTTCCCTTCATAGTGGTATGAGTTACAATCAATGTGGATAGAGACGTTGTCAATTCCCTTCATTGTGGTATGAGTTACAATCAATGCGGATAGAGACGTTGTCAATTCCCTTCATTGTGGTATGAGTTACAATCAATGCGGATAGAGACGTTGTCAATTCCCTTCATTGTGGTATGAGTTGCAATCAATGCAGATAGAGACGTTGTTAATTCCCGTCATTGTGGTATGAGTTGCAATCAATGCGGACAGAGACGTTGTTAATTCCCGTCATTGTGGTATGAGTTGCAATCAATGCGGATAGAGACGTTGTTAATTCCCGTCATTGTGGTATGAATTGCAATCAATGCGGATAGAGACGTTGTTAATTCCCGTCATTGTGGTATGAGTTGCAATCAATGCGGATAGAGACGTTGTTAATTCCCGTCATTGTGGTATGAGTTGCAATCAATGCGGATAGAGACGTTGTTAATTCCCGTCATTGTGGTATGAGTTGCAATCAATGCGGATAGAGACGTCGTCAATTCCCGTCATTGTTGTATGAGTTGCAGTCAATGCGGATAAAGACGTTGTCAATTCCCGTCATGGCGGCATGAGTTGCAATCAATGCGGATAGAGACGTTGTTAATTCCCGTCATTGTGGTATGAGTTGCAATCAATGCGGATAGAGACGTTGTTAATTCCCGTCATTGTGGTATGAGTTGCAATCAATGCGGATAAAGACGTTGTCAATTCCCGTCATGGCGGTATGAGTTGCAATCAATGCGGATAGAGACGTTGTTAATTCCCGTCATTGTGGTATGAATTGCAATCAATGCGGATAGAGACGTTGTTAATTCCCGTCATTGTGGTATGAATTGCAATCAATGCGGATAGAGACGTTGTTAATTCCCGTCATTGTGGTATGAGTTGCAATCAATGCGGATAGAGACGTTGTTAATTCCCGTCATTGTGGTATGAGTTGCAATCAATGCGGATAGAGACGTTGTTAATTCCCGTCATTGTGGTATGAGTTGCAATCAATGCGGATAGAGACGTTGTTAATTCCCGTCATTGTGGTATGAGTTACAATCAATGCGGATAGAGACGTTGTCAGTTCCCTTCATAGTGGTATGAGTTACAATCAATGTGGATAGAGACGTTGTCAATTCCCTTCATTGTGGTATGAGTTACAATCAATGCGGATAGAGACGTTGTCAATTCCCTTCATTGTGGTATGAGTTACAATCAATGCGGATAGAGACGTTGTCAATTCCCTTCATTGTGGTATGAGTTGCAATCAATGCAGATAGAGACATTGTCAATTCCCGTCATTGTGGTATGAGTTGCAATCAATGCAGATAGAGACGTTGTCAATTCCAGTTATTGTGATAAGAGTTGCAATCAATGCGGATGGATACGTTGTCAATTCCCGTCATTGTGGTATGAGATGCAATCAATGCGGATCGAGACGTTGTCAATTCCCGTCATGGCGTCATGAGTTGCAATCCATGCGGATATAGACGTTGTTAATTCCCGTCATTGTGGTATGAGTTTCAATCCATGCGGATATAGACGTCGTCAATTCCCGTCATTTCGGTATGAGTTACAATCAATGCGGATAGAGACGTTGTCAATCTCGTCATTGTGGTATGAGTTGCAATCAATGCGGATAGAGACGTTGTCAATTCCCGTCATTGTGGTATGAGTTGCAATCAATGCGGATAGAGACGTTGTCAATTCCCGTCATTGTGGTATGAGTTGCAATCCATGCGGATAGAGATGTTGTCAATTCCCGTCATTGTGGTATGAGTTGCAATCAATGCGGATAGAGACGTTGTCAATTCCCGTCATTGTGGTATGAGTTGCAATCCATGCGGATAGAGATGTTGTCAATTCCCGTCATTTTGGTATGAGTTGCAATCCATGCGGATAGAGATGTTGTCAATTCCCGTCATTGTGGTATGAGTTGCAATCCATGTGGATAGAGATGTTGTCAATTCCCGTCATGGCGGCATTAGTTGCAATCAATGCGGATAGAGACGTTGTCGATTCCCGTCATTGGGGTATGAGTTGCAATCAATGCGGATAGAGACGTTGTCAATTCCCGGCATTGTGATATGAGTTGCAATCAATGCGGATAGAGACGTCGTCAATTCCCGTCATTGTTGTATGAGTTGCAGTCAATGCGGATAAAGACGTTGTCAATCCCGTCATGGCGGCATGAGTTGCAATCAATGCGGATAGAGACGTTGTTAATTCCCGTCATTGTGGTATGAGTTGCAATCAATGCGGACAGAAACGTTGTTAATTCCCGTCATTGTGGTATGAGTTGCAATCAATGCGGATAAAGACGTTGTCAATTCCCGTCATGGCGGTATGAGTTGCAATCAATGCGGATAGAGACGTTGTTAATTCCCGTCATTGTGGTATGAATTGCAATCAATGCGGATAGAGACGTTGTTAATTCCCGTCATTGTGGTATGAGTTGCAATCAATGCGGATAGAGACGTTGTTAATTCCCGTCATTGTGGTATGAGTTGCAATCAATGCGGATAGAGACGTTGTTAATTCCCGTCATTGTGGTATGAGTTGCAATCAATGCGGATAGAGACGTCGTCAATTCCCGTCATTGTTGTATGAGTTGCAGTCAATGCGGATAAAGACGTTGTCAATTCCCGTCATGGCGGCATGAGTTGCAATCAATGCGGATAGAGACGTTGTTAATTCCCGTCATTGTGGTATGAGTTGCAATCAATGCGGATAGAGACGTTGTTAATTCCCGTCATTGTGGTATGAGTTGCAATCAATGCGGATAAAGACGTTGTCAATTCCCGTCATGGCGGTATGAGTTGCAATCAATGCGGATAGAGACGTTGTTAATTCCCGTCATTGTGGTATGAATTGCAATCAATGCGGATAGAGACGTTGTTAATTCCCGTCATTGTGGTATGAGTTGCAATCAATGCGGATAGAGACGTTGTTAATTCCCGTCATTGTGGTATGAGTTGCAATCAATGCGGATAGAGACGTTGTTAATTCCCGTCATTGTGGTATGAGTTGCAATCAATGCGGATAGAGACGTTGTTAATTCCCGTCATTGTGGTATGAGTTACAATCAATGCGGATAGAGACGTTGTCAGTTCCCTTCATAGTGGTATGAGTTACAATCAATGTGGATAGAGACGTTGTCAGTTCCCTTCATTGTGGTATAAGTTACAATCAATGCGGATAGAGACGTTGTCAATTCCCTTCATTGTGGTATGAGTTACAATCAATGCGGATAGAGACGTTGTCAATTCCCTTCATTGTGGTATGAGTTGCAATCAATGCAGATAGAGACATTGTCAATTCCCGTCATTGTGGTATGAGTTGCAATCAATGCAGATAGAGACGTTGTCAATTCCAGTTATTGTGATAAGAGTTGCAATCAATGCGGATGGATACGTTGTCAATTCCCTTCATTGTGGTATGAGATGCAATCAATGCGGATCGAGACGTTGTCAATTCCCGTCATGGCGTCATGAGTTGCAATCCATGCGGATATAGACGTTGTTAATTCCCGTCATTGTGGTATGAGTTTCAATCCATGCGGATATAGACGTCGTCAATTCCCGTCATTTCGGTATGAGTTACAATCAATGCGGATAGAGACGTTGTCAATCTCGTCATTGTGGTATGAGTTGCAATCAATGCGGATAGAGACGTTGTCAATTCCCGTCATTGTGGTATGAGTTGCAATCAATGCGGATAGAGACGTTGTCAATTCCCGTCATTGTGGTATGAGTTGCAATCCATGCGGATAGAGATGTTGTCAATTCCCGTCATTGTGGTATGAGTTGCAATCAATGCGGATAGAGACGTTGTCAATTCCCGTCATTGTGGTATGAGTTGCAATCCATGCGGATAGAGATGTTGTCAATTCCCGTCATTTTGGTATGAGTTGCAATCCATGCGGATAGAGATGTTGTCAATTCCCGTCATTGTGGTATGAGTTGCAATCCATGTGGATAGAGATGTTGTCAATTCCCGTCATGGCGGCATTAGTTGCAATCAATGCGGATAGAGACGTTGTCAATTCCCGTCATGGCGGCATTAGTTGCAATCAATTCGGATAGAGACGTTGTTAATACTTGTTTACCTGACAGTGATTAATAAACTTGTTACTTTTATCTTATAGTATGTGTTACTTCCCTATACCGCTGTAGTATAATATACATCGTACATAGATGGATGGATTGATGGATGGATGTGTGGGTGGGTGTTTTTTTTGGATGGGTGGATGAGTGGGTGGATGAATGGGTCGGTCGATCGATAGATAGATCTAGTTAAAAGTCCAGGTATGTTAAGTGAGTGGTCTCTTAGTTAACATAATTGATATATATTAACCAATACACTCCTCTAGAATACATCGAAAGAGCAACATTTGGTACTTTACGTTTATTATTTTCCAACATTTCTTTAAAGTGTCGCTGCCTGGTAAGCATTTTTTCAATATTTAAATTGTATTGTGAATTTGATAGCATGTACATTTCCTCATTTTGAAATTACTTTAGTAGAACATGTTATCATGAATTTTTATGAAGAATTATGAAGAATTTAATTATATATTCCAGGCTGTAAGTGTTTTCCCAACCGATATAAATTGTAACCTTCACCTACGTGGTTTGTTTTACCCAATGCTCTTTCTTCCTGCACAACACTACTTGATAATGGTCTTGCATATTAAGTTTGAAAATCACTGATTGGTTTAAAAATAGGGTAAACACTAAATAGAATTGAACAAATATTTGAAAAGTATGATCCTTTATCGGCGAGCCAGGTATTGTAACACAGTTTACAGTTCATTGTATTCAATCAAAATATCTCATCACGTAAACTGCAACATTCAACAACGATTGTATATGCAAGATCAAAGCAACACAAAGGAATAATATTAGATGTTAAGAATAAAAGAAATATTGATGCATAATACATACAGAAATATAAAACTAAGCCATTTAAGGGTAATGATTATTATTAAAGCATGTATATCGTGATACACTTACAACTTACAACATACAACATGTTCGATACTATTTTGAAACTGCTTTATATTCCGCGTAAGTAAATATATGCTATTCTATGTTAATAGTAATAATAATTTGTTTAGATCAAGTTAGTACTTTTAAATTTAAATTATTAATTTTGATAATTTGGCAAATTTCACCAATATATTTGGGCCTTGTCGACAACCTTTCTGGAGACCAAACCATTCTCTCAGAATGGTTTAGTCTCCAGAGAGGTTGCCGACAAGGCGACCCGTTGTTACGGTATATTTTTTATTCTCTGTGCAGAGATACTGGCTGTTCTCATCAGAAATAATCCCAATATTAAAGGTATTAAAGTCGGGTCCACAAAACATTTGATATCACAATATGCAGATGATACATCTTTAATGTTAGATGGTTCAGAGAATTCACTTAGAAATTCCCTTAATGTGTTAAAATGTTATGCAGAAATGTCTGGCCTTAATATTAATATGGATAAAACTAAAGTCATATGGATAGGTTCAATGAAAAAAAGTAATACTAACATATGTGAAAATTATGAATTATCATGTGGTAATGAATTTACAGTGTTGGGCATAAAGTTTTCTGTTGATCTTAAAACAATGTTATACATTAACTACGAAGAAAAAATCTTGGACGTAAAAAAACTATTGATAAATTGGTCTAAAAGAATACTAACACCTATTGGAAAAATTACAGTAATAAAGAGCTTAGCTATGTCCAAAATAAACCATCTTATTTTAACTTTACCAAATCCGAAGCCAGAGAAGATTCAAGAATTAAAGAAACTCTTTTTTAACTTTTGTTGGATGGAAAACCTGATAAGGTTAAAAAATCTACTATCTGTCTTAATTACTCACAAGGTGGTCTTCGAATGTTGGATTTGGACATGTTCTTTATTTCACTCAAACTTACTTTGATCAGTAGATTACTATCAGAAAAAAAAATCTCTGAATATTTTCAATGAATTGTATGCATGTTTTTTAAATTTCTCTTGTTTTGATGCTGATTATATATCTAGACATATAAATAAAGTACATAATCCATTCTGGAAAGATATCTTTATCAGCTATAAACTGTTCACATGTAGTTCAGATCCAAAATCTTGGAGCAAATTTAATTGTGTCCCTTTATGGTATAATCCACATATTAAGGTCGGACAAACTTCCATTTTTTTAAAACATCGGTATTCAGGAGGAGTAACTTTCATGAATGACATTATGAACCGTAACGAAAATTTATTGACACTAACAGAATCTAGACAAAAAAATAACATTCAAACCATTTTTTTTAGAATATGAAGGAATAGTGGCATCAGTCAGAAGTTATCTAAATAAATTTAACTTCCCCCATTTCTCGAGCAATAGTCCAACTCCTATAATACCGTTTCATATAGGAATAATTCTTAAAGATGAAAAAGGATGCGGATCCATTTATGATGCAGTGCTATCCAATACAACTGCAACAGAGTTAGCAAGAAAATGGATAAATGATTTGCATATTACACAAAATATATACTGGTCTAAATTATAATATCTACCTTTCAAATCGACAAAAGACTCAAATATGCAATGGTTGCAATTCAAAATAAATCATAGAATTTTGGGAACAAACTATTTACTTAAAAAAATGAATATTTCTAATACAGATCTTTGCTCTTTTTGCAATGAAGATATAGAAACAATAAAACACCTAGTCTATGAATGTAATGTAGTAAAAGATTTTTGGCAAGCACTTGCAAATTTCCTCCATAATAAATGAAAGGATATTAATACAGAATGGTCGGTAACTGACATCATTTTTGGAAATGATAAGTATGATATTGTTTTAAATAATCTCCTTATTACTCCCAGAAAATTTATATTCAATCAAAAATTAAAAAACAGTAATCCTACTTTAAAAGTTTTTAAAAGCTATATTCAAATACTGTTTAACGTTGAGAAATGTATAGCCTGCACAAATATGAAACAAGACATTTTTGAAAAGCAATGGGAAAAATACAAGATTTTATTATAATTTAAAAAAAAAAAAATCACAAAAAATAAAACCTGGTGGACCTGATTTCAAAAAATATCTTAGTTTGGATTTGATGAATCCAACATCTGTTATTTTTATGTATATTAAGATTCCCACTTTGTATATAAGTTCTCCATTAACTCCATTAGTACACACTATTATTTCTCCCTTTTATAATATCACTTTATATGTTTTTCATTGAATTTCTATGTTAAACATAAAAAGCTATTCCAACATGATTTCTAAATTTGTAACAGGTAACTGTTGTAAAGCTAAACATTAATGCTATTCATGTTATCACCCCTATATACAGGGCAATATAATATCTCGGTTTACCTCCCTTGCTAGACATGACTATGGAAATATACTTTCTAACTCTTATATAAGTAAACTAGATGTAACATTGATGTGTAATAGAGAAGACATTTGATATTACTCATAGTGTACGTTTAACATGGATCATTGACTAGTTTCAAATGAATTTTTCATTAAATAAATCTTCATAACATATTGTTGTAATTGCTCAACTACTCATAGATGATTGGAATTGAAACAAAAGCCCAGTATAAAATACTGAACATACACAAATCTGATCACAGATCATGTCGGTCATATAAGAGTCAGTAGTGCTTTTAAATCTTACATTGAATATTATAATAGTTATTAGGCAGGATCAGTTAAACAATGACATGTTAAGATATAAAGGGCTGTATGTCACAAATCCAATCATTAGTTGTAACCGTAATAGTTACGTGCTAGAAAAACATACTTTCATATTTAACATGGTCTCATATAATATTACCAGATGGTACATTTAGAAAAAAAAATAATTACACGATAATTTATTCACTAAATGCATGTATATATATATGTAGAACTCAAAAACAACATTGCTAGGAATAGAAAAAAAAAAGTTACAAAAAAAAATAAATATATATGTGTGCGAGATATTTGGTTACATGTATGTATGGTGGTGGGAGTGGGTGGGGGACGGAGGAGGTGGCGATGCTCACCCGGTGTATGACTCTTTTTATCTAAATACGGATTGTACATGACCCATCAATCAACAGTATTTTATTCCGCTGGAAAAAGCATTAAACGTGATCTGTTGAATTGAGGATTTACGGCACACTAATACACAATGAACAATGAACATTCCATTTTCATCTATACTCAGTTGCAAAAGAAACTGGACACTTTGAAAGTTTTACTTTACACCCTATCCTCTTTATCAAGCGACAGTCTCTTAATGATTCAACCTATTGAAAAACAAATTAAAACATGATATTGGCAATGGAATCATACAAACTTTGGTATCAAACATGGCATATTTATGTTGGAATTTGTCAATTTAATTCTAAAAAACGTTATACAATTAAATCCAAACAAAACTCAGTGTCCACTTTTTTTTGTAACTGAGTATAGAAAAAAATAATGCAAAGTGGGCCTAGAACCTTCTCTCCTGCAGAACTGCAGAGTTGCTGCAAATTCTCTTGTAAACACTCCATTTTTCGATGAAGCCATGATCATTGTTTCCTACCACCACTCAAGTAGCACATGAAACAATACAGGGATCACGATGAAAACTTTCATGAAAAAGGACAAAATTGACAAAATTAACATGAATTCGGTGGGAATTTTACCTCTCTGCCTAGATAAACAGTGGTCCTCTTTTTGCCCGGGAACAACACGTGATTTAAACCTGATCAGAATGATGCTATGACGCTAATGTGAAATCCTGCATCCGAATTCCAATGTACCCTTTGAAAGCAATAAAGTGGGCCACATACCCTGTTTAAGACATTGCTTAATTTCTTATTAGTTGTGGAACTAGTATAACGGGTATCATGTTTAATTACTCTACAGCTTCACCCAAGCTGATGTCGTAGTTAATGCAGTCGCTTAGTACATACCCGTTCTGGTCATGTGTAAAGTCATTATAGACAGACTTTAAACGGCCAGCCAGGCCAAATCCAACCACTTGAGCATCGAACACATATACATTGTCATAGTGAATGATTAGGGTGGTCGGGTAATTGGTGAACATGAGCCTGGAGCCTGTCTTATTAAACATTTTACGATAATTTTGATATTAAGTCAAAATCTTAAATTCTTTGCTTTTCTTAACAATTACATTAAAAAAACAAAAAAAAAACAATTGTGTATGCTTCTGAAAGGTCTGCTAGTTCAATACATTTTGTTTTTACAATGAAATGTTAGAAGAAAGTTAATTTTGACTAACGATCAAAGTTATAGTAAGTTGTTTAATAAAACGGGCCCATTTTTTCATAATGATAAAGGGTGACGAAGGGGTGTCACAATAGTCTGGTTTTCATGATAATTACGGGGCTGGTAATGGGTGAAACAAGAGTCTGCTTTTTCACAATATTTAGGGAGGCGTGTAATAGAGCAAACATGATCCTGTTTTTTCTTATGATTAGGGCTGGTGATGGGATGACACGGTGGTCTGGTTTTTTATAATGAATAGGGCTGGTGAAGGTGTAACATAAGAGTCTGTTTGTCATGGTGATTAAGTTGGCATAATGATTAAGGAGTCAAGTAATGGGTGAAACATGAGCCTGATTTTCATAATGAATAGGGGCGGGTAATGAATGGAACATCAGCCTGGATTTATAATGACAAGAGCAAGTGAATGAGTAAAGTATGAGCCCTAATGATAAGTGGGCGGGTTATGAGTGAAACGTGAGCTGGGTTTCATAATAATTGGAGCTGGTGAAGTGGGTAAAACAAGGCTCTGTTTTTCATAAAAAATATGACGCTGGTAATGAATGAAACATGAGTTTGGTTTTCATAATAACAAAGAGGATGCAGTTGTGCTTGTACGATATTTGAGAGGTAGTTGTGTAATAGCATTTATTTCTTAAAACAGCACCGATCGGCTTCGAAGCCAGTTTAACTAATAGTTTTTATGTTGCATGTGTGATTAAAGACTTTGTTTCATAACGAAAACATACCGTAATGAAAAGGTCGAAGAAAAACGGAATTTAAAAATTTAAACCCATTATTTCCTGATACTTCTATAAGAAAATAAAGACATTAGCTCATTAACGGAACACCCAATATCGGCAAAATTCCACTACAAATCCGTTTACAATACTCTATGCAGGTGTTCAGGTCATATACTAAAGGATGTTTTTTATTTCAGTACATAGTAGTTAAGTCTCACTTATATTCCGCTAATTGTGTGTGAATCTCAGTGTCAGATAAACGTTCATAAGCGAAACCAAACTTTACGACATATAACGCGGGCAGCAACTACTAACAACGTATTCGGTTAGAAATGGTCCTAGGGTGCCGAAGAGCTGACGTACTTGAGACGAAAATACGCGTCATCCTGACTTGACATAATACCTTGACGTCCTTGTTTAGGATGGTTGTTGGTCAATACAATCTCTCAGACGTTGAAATAGTATGTTTGTAATGCATTTATGCACGCGAAGATGGACAGACACCACACGCTGCGAAATTCCGTTCAACGGCTTTCTGACGGCATCTGCACTCCCCTCTTTCCGTCCACGTGGCATAAAGAAAAACTAACTAAATTTAAAAAACAACAACGCTGGATGTTTGATAAAGTATGTCGTGCAACAAAATTAAGACAAAAACTGGCAAGTGTTCCCGAGTGAATATGCCACGACCTGTGCATCACGTAATATGCCACGACCTGTGCATCACGTAATATGCCACGACCTGTGCATCACGTAATAATCCACGACCTGTGCATCACGTAATATGCCACGACCTGTGCATCACGTAATATGTCACGACCTGTGCATCACGTAATATGCCACGACCTGTGCATCACGTAATAAGCCACGACCTGTGCATCGCGTAATATGCCACGACCTGTGCATCACGTACAATTGTTAAATTTTCTATTTCTTGCTTTATTTAAAGCTACATTTAAAACGCTTTCTTCTTTGCAGGCGTGTCTTTATTTATAACTTCACGATCAAATTTAACGCAGTACATCAATAGACATCGAGCAGTGCACATAGTACCATCGTACTATTATGGTTTACAAGATTGTTTTGTTTGCTTATTTCTTGACTCGAACACACCACCTTTTAATTTACAGTTTATCATTCTTATCACTGCGGTACGGCGACTTCTTGAAAAATATCGTATATTTACGTCTATTATGAGGCAACATAATTTGAACGACTCTAAAGATGTACGCTTAAATGGTTCGTGGAAGACCCTACTGTAACAATATATACTCCATCATCTCACACGTGTAAAAAAACATGGTTTAATACTATTTATTATCAATTTAACTAAATTTCCGTCTAAAAACCTTAATCTCTATTTTTTATTTAGCTTATAATAAGTTTGTGCGCATGTGTACGCTGAAGTTATTACGCAATGACTATTTAGCTACTACATACCAACATGATTCCGTGGTGTAGTGGTAAAACCTTCATGGTACAAATAAAACTGCAAGATCCCTGGTTCAAATCCCGTTCCTGGCAACTCTGTTGTTATGAAATATACTCGGAAGCCGTATATTATCGATGTTACCTGTAGGCTAGATAAAATTGAATATTTTACTTGTTGTTTTTAAGGTTTAACGTCCCTTCACCCGATGACCCGATAGGACGTCCTAAATGGATGGGTACAATAGAGTCTGGATAGTGATTATGCATGTGTCCTGTCGGTTAATCTCGTGCTGCATGTTGTTTTCGCTGCGGCGGTGGTGATATTAGTATCCTATCCGCTACATTGGGCTAGTGGTGGTGACGATTAGGGCCACACCCACCATGGTGGACCACTGTGCCGCATTTACCAACTGTCGTCCGACATCTTCCCTTCCCCATGTCGAACACGCCGTGGCGTTGGGTCATCTCTGTGTTGAAGTTCGGCGTAGCCAGCAGTTGATACATGCTCTGGCGGCAGAACAGTGGCCGACATAGGTGATTAGTCGTCACACATTACCCGATCCTCATCACGCAAATAAAGTGGGTCAGGTGCTGAGCGTGCCCTTTCCACGACGTGCACGCTCTGATGTCCAGGAGAATGTGATTTTACGCATCGATTTCTGGCTTATATACCGGCGATTTATGTGTATCAGTTGAAGAAGAGGTTGTAGCTTTAAGAATCTTTTTCAAGAGAAAATATGGTGGATGTATGTATCGGTGGCGATTTTCAATCACTGGTAAATTAACAAAATATTATTTGAACAAATATTACTTCATATATACTGACACGTTTTGTTTTCTTTAAGTATACATACATGTATATATTGATTTTCTCACGACGGTTTTTATACGTTTCTTATCTGGTTTTAGGCATGATTTACTATTCTTTATTTGCTGATCGATATCTTAGCTGATATCAAGCTATCTATGTACAGATAAGGTTATATGGTTATTTATAGAGTTTAAACGTGTAGTTTGGTGGACAACAGTGCAATGCATCATGTATGTCAAGAACACCGATCGCAGAAATGCCGATATGTTGGGACATATGAAACACTAACCGTGGAAAAGTATTGTTACTGTTTTATAAAGGTAAATTAATATTATATATATATTATTACACACTTTAACTTGTTTGCTGAATTACGTTTAGAGTGAAAAGCTTTTAGCACGTACAGTGCTTGTAACCGCCGTTTTAATTAGTTCACATTTACTGGCCACGATATTGCCTTAATTTATCTATCGATCATTTCCTAACTTGGCCAGATTGTTGATATCAATTAAAGGCAGAACGGACCCGTAACACCGGAGTTATGGCCCTTGATTTAGTTAAATATGCTATATTTTATGCTAGATCCTATATTTACCAAACTTGGCCAAATTGTTGATATCAATGGAAGCGTGTACGAAAACCAAAAACATGGATGATGGTGATGTCTATGTCTCTCAATATTTATAAAAAAAAATAGGTCAACGTGAGAATCAAGATGGCTACCATTAAAGATAGCCGCTGCTACCATAAAAAGCTTAGATGATTATGGCCGAAATTTACACTGATGATGCAGAGGTATATGACATTTAAGTTTGTAAAAAATAGGTCAACGCAAATCCAAGATGGCTACAGCTACTGTAAATGCTTCAGTCTTTTAAATGCCTTGGAGGACTTGGTTCAAACTTCGCACTGATGACCTATGGCTTTCAATTTTGTAAATATTAGGTCAATGTTACATCCAAGATGGCCACCTCTCAAGATGGTCGCATTTACCGTAAACTGCTTATATCTTTTAAACCGCTTTGATGATTTTTACCAAACTTCACATTGATGATGCGGAGGGCTATGGCTTTTATGTTTTCAAAAATTATGTCAGCACGATATTCAAAATAGCTGCTGTTGCCATAAAAATGGATACAAATAAGCACTATTTTGAAATAAATCCAAACACTCGGTCCAATTTCCGTCAGGAATTTCACTTGTATGAAGTCCACTTATATTAGTGATATGTTAGCCAATACGGCATTCACAGGCCATCTTGTTTTAGTCTGTATTCAACTATATTTATAACACGCCAACGCCAAGACTTTATTGCTAACGTTTTAAACACGTTCGGTAAAGATTGGATGGAGCGAAAGTTTTAACAAAGCGAAATATAGTGCTTTTTATTCTAATAGGGGCAAACACTCTATTGTTTCTTATGTTCTGACCAACCCTCTGTTCAAATTTGGTAAATATAGGGTGAAAAATAAAGCAGCTAAACATTTAACAAAGCAAATTAAGGATGTTTCCATAAATCAAGAGTTATTAACCTTATATTTAGGAGAAAGTATGTCACAGTGTCGACACAATTAGTTCGCCATGCCAGTTCAATAAGAGAGATATACTGATGCAGTTTGTGCAATATCCCTTAGACATCAATATAAACAGAACGTGTACCTTAACTTAGACAAAATCTGGGCACAAGCACAGGAGGACGCACGCACTAACGCACTTAAACCGAACGCACAAGTGATCCCTAAGTCAAGCTCTCCGCAAGCGGGCCCTACAAAAGGTAGTTGATGCAATATGTAGTCGTTTTCTTGACAGATATACAAACACATTCTGCCATGCTATTACACGTTATTAAACCTGTTGTATGAGTTTTACATACAATTCCCTTAAAATGAATTTCTTGAATAAATATAATAATTTTGATCGTGCATTTGGGTGTGTTTTTATATGATCATTAACTAAGATTTGCAGGGAGTATGCAAATGTCTGGTTTTATACGTGTACTGAAAGTTTCTATATTGTTTCAGATGTTCCCCGCAATAGTTGTTCGACAGAGTGAACTGTATACAGAAAAACATCACAAAACGATCATACCGGCCTGCCTGTGAACATGGGAAACAATCAAAGTACAACAGAAGTTGAGCAAACTAAAGTTCTGTCTAAACACTTAGACTCTATTTATGAAAGAAAACTGAAATTTAAAAGACCAGATAATGAAGTTAATTATATAAAAGATGCTGTTTGTGAAATGGTAAATTGCATAGTGGAAGAAGTCGGCAATGTAAATAAACGGCTTGTAACATCAAAATGTCTACTTGTAGGAAGTATGGCGGAGGGGACGAAAATAAGAGAGCCAGACGAATTTGATTTTCTTGTTGTTTTAAAATACTTATCAGATCCAGGAGCAGTGGAAGTTAAACGGATATGCAAAGACCATTATGACCATGCTCAAGTTGTACTAAAAAATGAAGATCTGAAAAAGCAATGGCAAGACTGTACACATAACAATTTATTGAAAAGCACAATATCTGTATTAGGTTTAAATCTCGGGAAAGGTATAAGGCAGAGGTTTTTTGAAGCAACCAGACATGCTATAAAATCAGTTGAACTTAAAAGTATAGTAAGCAAGAACAAAACCGGAGTTCTGACCGTTCACAGTTCCTCGCTTAAACGACACGGACCAGCTTATACTCCAATCTTTAACTGCCAACCAAAAACAACACACAGTCCCTCTTCATATCGATAGATATGACTCCAGCAATTGAATGTTCGGGTGTTGAAAGCGTTATTGAAAAAACGGATGTCGAAAATAAGAAATACTTCAATGCTCTTTTAAAGGAAAACACGTTTTTGGTCATTCCTTGTAATAAATCGACAGCGTGTTATAAAGGATTGTATTTTAGATTGACATTTACGGAAATAGAGTCAAAGTTCGTAAGGTGTTTGTCTTATAATCATAGAAAATGCTACAAAATACTCAAATATTTATTTGACAGCGGGAGCCACTCAACTTACAAATTATTTCACTCATATGCACTTAAGAATCTAGTTTTAAAACACTCTCATATATGTCAAAGCACTGAAAATGTTGGCAGATGTGTTAAAGATGTAGTGAAAGACTGCCTGAAAATCTTAGTGACACATGAAAGACACGATAAACCATTTGGGAAGAAAATACACATTTTGTGCTTTTAATTTCGACTTAGTACTCACAATATCTGTACGAAATGCAATAAATGGCGAGACAAAATGATTAAATATTAACTGGCCACACATGAACAGTAAGTTTTTAAAAGCTCACAATATCGTTGAGAACGTCATGAGTGACGTTTGTGACGTAAATGTAAAGCATATCGTTGTTTTATATGAATCCTTGAATGAGTATGGAAACCAAACTAACTATATTAGAAAGATTAACTATGGTAAAATGGTTTTCAGAGATACGATGGAATGGACTGGTTGTGTGTTTTATTTCTTCGTTGTTGTGTGTGTCGTTTTCGTTTTATTTGTCTTTCTTTTACTAGCCCATTACAAAATACCCATTACTGCTTGACATGTAAGCGTTTAGTCCGTGGCATATTTATTTCCCGGAATATATTGTCCTAGGTACTTCTGGTTATGTGGTGTCGTGATGGACGTGAACGGGGTTAGCGCGTGGAAGGTGTGGGTGGTAGGAAATAAAGGATTGACTTCACTGAGCGGATAACACGCACCAATCACTAGGAAAAGCGAAGAAAAAGGAGCAAGGGAAAGACTATTTTCGGTCAAATAGGGGTTTGGTTCAAATACTTCAACTGGGTGTGTTTTGGTGATTTGCGGCTGTGGAAGTGGGGCATTAAAATATTAAAATACGTATTATAGAACCATCGAACAACAGCACGTAGGTAAGGTACTGATGAAACAAGTAGTACTACAGAAAAAGTAGATATAAAAGTCGAACAGGAAATGTAGCATTCAATGACCACAATCAACCAAAATCACGAATAGAAACAAATTACAATTGTAAAGATGAACAAAAGGCAAGATATGACATTACCAACATAAAAGGGTTGCCGAAGGGTGAGAGGCAAAAAAAAATGCCGCTGGGGGTTTAAACCTGGCTCTATGGTTCACCAAATCTCTCTCTAACCCTATTGTCATCCCAATAAAACGGGAAAGTGTAAATTATATTTATAAAATAAATATATGTTATATTCTCTAAAAAACAATGCAGCATTAATATGCAATATATGTATAACCCGTAAACGATCCTGTTTATATGAATACAAAAGTCCGTAAACAGCAGTACCGTTATACATCGCTACGCAATAACTTGATGGAAGCTACTACTCAGTAGGATTGCCGTTTAAGGACCTTTTTTGAGCCTAATGTATTTGTGGGGGAGAGAATTGTATAGATAACTGTAAATAACAATTAGACATACAAATGCATGACAAAATGGTGTTATTCAATACTGCTATCAGATGATGAGTCCCTCTCAATATAGATTGATTGTGTATGCAGAAAACATATAAAAACATAAAACAACGTTTTCATTAGTTGTGTTTTGGTGTGTTTTTTATATGAATTCCAATCAATTAAGCAACAAAATAACACAAATCCGAGGTGTCACAAAAAAGCCACCATCAGACTCGTGATTTAGTTCAAAAGCAAGAACTAAAAGGCGTGTGAATGTAAAAGGACATTTAGATAAGTGAGAAAAGAAACATTGCAAAGAGAGATTTTGTTCAGTGATATTTGAAACAGCAAACAATAGTAGGCAATATATGAGCCATTGCATACAAATAATGTTACAGTAGAGCCAGAGTTAATACCTACTTGATTTGAACGCACAGACAGCAATCAAACATTTAGCGCTAGAAAAGCCAAGATTCACCTATTTAACATTTCAAAGCGACTGACCAGAATTTCTCAGAGATACCAATTTTTCCTATAAATCACAACACTTGCGTTCTTTGTTTTCGGATATCAAAACAAAACTTTCTAGAGCACCCATTACATCAACTGAGCTTCATGAAATCTGTTATTTCTATATCAAATACACAATAGTTTTATTGGTACATGTACGAGAATGCAACCGCCGGTCTGTAATAATGCCGAGTGCCAATAGTTGTATTTTGTAGTCTTGTTTTGAGTACAGCGAATTCTGGATATGTGTGCAACATGCAGTATGAGTTAATAGTCAAGTATAGTATTTTCTTCTCTTTATTTGTTGATGGACCATGTTTTTATCTCAGCCCAAAACAAATACATCTGTTTTAGGATTGGCATTGGTTATTTTCACAATTCCTTTCCTATCAGTCAAGAGGAGTACGTTGTTTGTTTTAAAAGTGATTTGCTTATAACTTATTTCGGCATGAAATAAAAATAGTGGCGGGCGGGGATATCGGAAAAAAGGAGAATAGAACTGTTTCCGAGTGCGTCTTCGTAATTCATGAACGTATGCTACATATAATAGTAGAGTGTTTCGTGTCTTCGTAATTCATGAACGTATGCTACATATAATAGTAGAGTGTTTCGTAACGGATACGGTTGTCCGCGTTTTACATGGGTGATGGAAAGCCAGGGCCCGTATTCATAATGCTTCTTTGCAAAATCTTGACTTAAGTCAAATTTTATCAATTTTTTAAACACCCTTTACTATCGATATAAGACGTTTTCTTAATATTGCTTATAAGGTTATGGATAAATAAAACATACAGCTAAATATTTGTCTTAAAATACATGGTTTGTAGTATCACGGAGCGGTTAATAAGGATATTTAAAAATATGTAAACATCTTAAATTTAGACTTAAGCAATATTTTCCACTTAAGTTGCCTTATGAATACGGGCCCTGATCGTACATATCGGGGAAGATAAAAGTCGAGCGTTAATATCAACAAAGACAGTTGCGTGACGTCATTGTGTAAATACACATGCAACACGTAAGCAGTTGGCGACGTCAGTGCTCAGAATGTAAATGGTATGCAAGAAAAAGAATCAATCATGGGTATTCGGTTCAGATAGAGAAAATTCAAACACTCTGTTACGATACAAGCAATTATACATAGTGTTGGAATTCCCTATCTTAACCGGATACCCACGAAATACTCTTATATACTCACGCATGTCTATGTAAGCGGTTTTTCTAAAACTACTATATATTAATAAAGGTATTGATTTCATTGACATGCCTAGTATTTTTCGGGATACTCATATAGTTGATTCTATCCCAAAATATTTAAAAAATTCCGAAAGTCCTATAATTTGTTATAAGTATAAAAAGCCTATTAGAAATATTATTTTCAACTACAACAAAATAGTTTCTGACCTTGATATAGTACTTAATACTCCTAAGGAATATGAATGCAACACATCCAAATTTTGCTATGCTCCAGCAAGTCATGTCATCACTGGTAATTTTGATATTGTTGATAAACGTACTCGGCATTTGTTTTCGAAAGGTCCTAAATATAGATTACCTTCAACTATTGATTTTAATGCCTGTCGTGCCCTGATCGCCCACTCCATTGAAGATTTTAGTATAAAATGGTGTCGTAGAGAACATGCGGACCCAAACTCGCTTTCTACTAGGAAAAAGTCTATTCTTAAAATTATAGATACACGTATTAACTTTTATAATGCTAACCCCTCTTTACTACCTCCGAGACCTAGGTTTTTCTTTCGTAATCTAAAATCGGGAATTCAGGAATTTCATAATAAATTTGTTTTAGTTCCTGCAGATAAAGCAGCTAATAATGTAATTATTGTTTGACGCCTACATTACATCAATGTTTTATCTCTGGAACTCGGCAGCACCAAATCGTATACTCCAGTTAATTCTACTGAGGATGATGTTGTTTCCGCACATATCACTCGGTGCACTACTTTCAAGGCTGGTGTAAGCGATAAGCAAAATAAACTGCCTACCATGTACTGGATTCCTAAATTACATAAAAATCCGTATAAGGCTCGCTTTATTTCTAATTCTAGTGCCTGCACCACAACAAACATCTCCAAACTTTTAACTTCTTGTCTTACAGCCGTTAAAGATCACGTTAAAATATATTGTGATAAAACTTATGAAAACTCTGGGATTAATTTATTTTGGTCTATAAAAAATTCAGGAGACGTTCTTGATAAAATTTTCAATAAAGGTCAAGTTTCATCAATAAGTACTTATGACTTCTCTACACTATATACAACCTTACCACATCATCTTATTAAAGACGAGCTAATTTCTCTTATTCAAAAAACATTCGCTAGAGAAAATACTACATTTTTGGCATGTAATAATATTAAAGCGTTTTTCACTAACGGCAGTTTAGACAATTATACTATGTGGACTTGCTCTGAAGTTTGTGAAGCACTCATCTTCCTATTAGATAATTTTTTCGTCAGGTATGGTACCACCGTTTATAGACAAATTGTTGGTATCCCTATGGGTACGAACTGTGCACCACTTGTCGCAGATTTGTTTTTAGTTTGCTATGAAAGGGATTTCATGTTGAGTATTTCACCAGATACCCAGGCAGATGTTGTTGAAGCCTTTAATGACACCTCTCGGTATCTGGATGACATTCTGAAAATTGACAACCCTTTCTTTCCAACTATGGTTCATATTATTTATCCTAAAGAACTTCGGCTTAATAAAGAAAATATATCTGATAATAACGCTTCTTTTCTTGATTTAGATCTCTCGATTGAAAATGGTAAATAATTAGCAAAATCTATGACAAGAGAGATGATTTTACTTTTGACATTGTTAATTATCCCCACTTGGATGGGGATGTTCCCCGAGCAACTTCTTATGGGGTGTATCTGTCTCAACTTATTCGTTTTTCTAGAGCTTGTACTCGAGTTGAGGACTTTAATATTCGTAATCTTTGTATAACTAAAAAGTTACTCAATCAGGGTTACCGTTACCATAAACTTCGTAAAACCTTTGCAAGATTATCGTAACCCTGATCTTCTTTCCAAATATAAATGTAATTTAAGGACTCTTCTGCGACAAGGACTATCACAACCTGACTTCTATGGTGATGTGATTTATAAACTTCGTAAGATTCTTGGTCATGATCACTTTCATACTATCTTTGTTAAACTTGTTAAAAAGTTTATCAAAAGAGGTTATGACCCTATCATTTTGCAACGTACTGCATGCTTGGTGGTGGACCCTTTTACAGTTCGCCACTATGCTTTCCTCTTTAATTGTACGATGACCGGACAGGCTGTGGACCCTATGATGACGCCTACCTAAAGCCCATTGGGACGGTGGCGTTTGATGTTTGTCCGTGTTCTTTCTTGTCGTGCCCTTAATGGTGTATTCTCATACTGCTCTGGCTTCTTCTAAGTCATTGAGTACCTTCATTGTGGCTTTCTAGGCTATTGTTTTTTTGTATTATATTTACACGAGCATATTTGTGTTTTACTTATATTGCCTATTGATGCTGCCTTGTTGGTTAGAGTTTAGATCATGGAGGGGATTTCTTTATTTACACTGTCCTGTTTTAATGGGATGCCAGTAGGGTAAGTGTGAGGTTCGGTGCACCCTAGAACCGGTTTAAACCCCCAGTGGCCTACTTTAACACTGACCGTTCCAAGACGGTAGCCCTATTGTCAACCCTTTTTTGTTTGTGATGTCGTTTGCATTTTTTATTACTTTTGCCTTTTCGTTTGTCTGTTTGCGTGTTTGTTTTTGTGTTTTGTGGTTGACTGTCGTCCTTAAATGCTGCTTTCCCTGTCCGATATTTTTAGTCTCCTTTTCAATATGCGAGCTCGCCAAAAATGACCATGCATTAGCTCCTTTGAAGTTTTACAAGGTATCGCACAATGAATAATTAATAGTCATGGGCAATTATGGTGTCGCCCATAGAATCATTAATAAACATGGCCAGTTATGGTATCGCATATTGAATCATTAATACACATGGGCAATTATGTGATAACTATAGATTATCTAATATCGTTAATGAATGTTTTGTAAATCTTATATTAATTCTTCTAGTTTCTTTTTATATAATATATATACATGATCATTTATATGTTATACTTATATAGCCTATTTATGCTGCCTTGTTTGTTAGAGAATAAAACCTGGTGGGGATATCTTTAATTGCACTGTCGCTTTTTACTGGGATGACAATAGGATAAACACCTGGAATGGTCAGTGGCAAAAAGGGCCGCGGGGGTTTAAACCAGGTTATAGAGTGCACAAACTTTACCCTTATTCTAAACAAGTATGTACAATACACAATAAAATAACGAATAGTAAGTAGTAACAGTATCATAACTAACAGTATCATAACTAATAGTAATAACAGTATGAACTGGGTATATGCAATAACAAATCTATTCATATTATCCATAAATTACTCTCTCTCTCTCTCTCTCTCTCTTTCTCTCTCTCTCTCTCTATTTGGAAGTCCTATACATACATATTAAATCAAACATTATACACAAGCTTGTATGAAAATCAACAACAAATATATTATTTCAGACATATACATGTATATACATAATATATAAATCGATCAAATAACGTCCCTTGTTAGCCGGGTCAAACACCGATTTCATTTTCTATTGCATGAACTCGTGTGTACAACGTGTAATGATTTTGATTGGTTGAGCGTAAAATGCATTCAATCTGTTTCATCCGGATAGAATAAAATGCCATTATTTTCAAAGAGATCAAACAGGACATGATTTTATGACGTCACATGACGTTTTGGCGCTTATGCTTGTCTGACGTTATGGCGGTTTATTTCCGCTTTACTTTTTACACGTGTGATAAAAATATAGGATTTTAAACTCCATTAGTCTCCATTCCATATAAGAATTATAAAACCCTTTATTATTATTTTTAAGTTAAACTCGACAAAAGGCTCGTTAAAGTTAAAATAGTACAAACCTACTTTCGTAAATCTTACATGTAAAGGGAACGCATTTAAAATCCTTTATTTAATATAATTGTAGCAAAAAATCTAACAACGTATGGCTTTTCATATTTAAACATTTACATGTTGGTTTATTAAATTCAAAACAACAAATCATTAGATCAAATTATATAGGAATGCTAGCCTTGTACGTATTAGCAGTTTGTGTCGACTACGAACTTTGTACATACCACTTTACAAAATGTCGGTACAGAATACGTATATGCGTATGTACATGTTATCGTGCATGCGTGCATGCGTTCAAGTTTTTATTTTTCCACCTACCTTAGGGCACGATGAAGATAATGTGTACGTTGTTATTAGTGCGGGATTGTCAATCATTTAAGTCAATCATCTACATTACGTGTACCGAGTATTAACTTTCATACCCCATCCAACCCCTTCTCCAAGAAGCGAAAACGGGGCCGGCTGGGTTATGAAATGAAACTTTAATTTTTGCTTCAAAAAATTGCATATTTTAAAATTAAAATTAAATTTAATAGATAATTTTAAACAGGTATTCGCATTTTTTTCAATATTTTTTTTTTTTTTTAGTGTTGAAATTATCCGTTGTAAATTCCTGCTATAAGCTTTCCCATCGCTTATTGATATTAAGGCGGGAACACGTAATGTAAGTGTGCTTGCACATGACCTTTATAACACATAATGTAACTACTTCGTAACTGTAATGATACAACAGATACACACCTACATTCCCCATTCTTCAGATTTTGTTTTCACCATGTGCTTACTGTGTTAATATTGGAATATTTCACGGATAATAACATATTTGGTTTGGATTAATTAATTCAGTGTCGTTTTTGTGATGAATTAATCAAATTTCGTGGTTGTTGGATTATTAACACCTGAGGTAAAAGGAGCTTATAGTGTGACCGTCTGGCATTACCAGTGATACGTATATTAGTAATATACACCTAATTAAAACGCATCAGTTACAAAGCCATGACATTAATCGAAACAAAGTAAATTAATTTTCCAGGGCTTAGAAACAATGTAGACGAGTCGTAAATAGTAGTTTGTTATATTCTGTATTGCCCAATAGTATGATATTCCGCTGGACGAATCCTTAAAAACGGAGTCATAAACAAATAACAGGAGCATTCTAGGACTACAATCGACCAAAGACACGCATAGAAATAAACAGGATAAATAAAAGGCAAGATGTATGACATCACAAACATAAAAAGGAATGGAAATAGTGCTGCCACCTTGAAACGGTCAGTGACAAAAAGAAAGTCGCTGGGTGTTTAAATCAGGTTCTATGGAGCACCAAACCTCACACTTGACCTATCGTCACCCCATTTCAACGGTACAGTGTAAGTAAAGAAATCCCCGCCACGCTATATCCTCTAACACACTAGGAAGCCTTAACCCGTAACCCGCTAAGCACGACTATAACAGCCTTTTTCGTCCACTGTAAACCCAGATCAGCCTGCGAGTAACTCGCAGGCTGATCAGGGTTTACAATGTCCGGCTGCTGATCAGTAATTTCCCCAAAACACCCCTTTGTCACATACCTGGAATGGCCTTAATTCAAAGAAAGTACAGTGCATTAATATATATATGGAGAGGGTTAAGGGTTAAACAATGTAAGACGAGTCGTAAGTAGAAGTATGTTATATTCTCTATGGCCCAGCAGTATGATATTTCGCTGGACGAATCCTTAAAAACGAAGTTAAAACAAAATAACAGGAGCATTCTATGACTACAGCCAAAGACACGCATAGAAATAAACAATAAGCACAAGGATAAATAAACAACTCCCCGCCATGCTATATCCTCTAACATAAAAGACAGCCTTAATAAGCAATATAAGTATTAAGACAAAGATGATCATGCATAGTGTTGAACATTTATCACATAACTTACGGTGTGGGAGTGGAATAACACCATTCTCTATTTTTGATATACCACTACAGTAGTTATATAAGTATGCGAATAAGCATAGTATGCGCTGTCAAAAAATCGATAATGACTATGATCCAATTCCCACGGTTTATGTCGGTTTCGCGTGGTAAAGCGACAGGCAAAATGCAGTAAAAGTCGATATGTGAGTTATATGATAAATAGAATCTAACACGCGTTCTCATTCATTATTGAATTTATTAAACTCGTTAGCAGGAGCCTCGCATTATATCAGTTTGCAAACTCGTTTAATAAATTCAATAACGAATGAGTACTCATGTAAGATCCTTCATATATTGTTAGTTGTTGGTAGCTGAGTATTTAGTATTTATAACAAAAAACCTGTCGGTGTATTTAATGTTTGCTTGCTGTCCTTTTTTTTCCACAAATGAAAACGTAGTTTCCGTCATTACTATATACAAATCGGAAATCCATTTAAAAAAAAAAAGAAGTTCACGAGGATTCATAATTATGTACTGAAATGCATCCGAAATAGAGTAACAATAATACAAACCTAGGTGAACCAAATATCTGGGCCAAGAGCTTTGAAAAGAGCTACCAAGAGAAACAAGCATCAATGTTTCTCATTTGACCTCTAAGTTAGCTTTTTCTGATTCGGATCAATACAAAGCAGCGAGTAACACATTTAGCAGCAGGAAGTCCTAATATAATGGCATGCGATTTATTTATTTATTGATGTTAATATACCTGAGAATAAATATGAGGTATAACATATTGAATTTAAACATGTTGTGTCATTTACATTAAATGCAAAAAATGCGACGGCACAAACACAAACCGGTTGACATTATGAGTACCGCCTTGTCGTGCCCGATCTCACTCGATTGAAGATTTTAGTATCAAATAGTGCCGTAGAGAACACGCGGACACAAACTCACTTTCTACTTGGAAAAATTCAATTCTGAAAATTATAGATACACGTATTAACTTTTATAATGCTAACCCCTCTTTACTTCATCCGAGACCTAGGTTTTCCTTTCGTAATTTAAAATCGGGAATTCAGGAATTTCATAATAAATTTGTTTTAGTTCCTGCAGATAAAGCAGTTAATAATGTAATTATTGTTTGACGCCTACATTACGTCAATGGTTTATCTCTGGAACTCGGCAGCACCAATTCGTATACTCCAGTTAATTCTACTGAGGATGATGTTGATTCCGCACATATGACTCGGTGCACTACTTTCAAGGCTGGTGTAAACGATAAGCAAAATAAACTGCCTTCTATGTACTGGATTCCTAAATTACATAAAAATCCATATAAGGCTCGCTTTATTTCGAATCCTAGTGCCTGCACCACAACAAATATCTCCAAACTTTTAACTTCTTGTCTTACAGCCGTTAAAGATCACGTTAGACTATATTGTGATAAAACTTATGAAAACTCTGGGATTAATTACAGTTCGCCACTATGCTTTCCTCTTTAAATGTACGATGACCGGACAGGCTGTGGACTCTATGATGACGCCTACCTAAAGCCCATTGGGACGATGGCGTTTGATGTTTGTCCATGATCTTTCTTGTCGTGCCCTTAATGGTGTATTCTCTTACTGCTCTGGCTTCTGCCAAGTCATTGAGTACCTTCACTGTGGCTTTCTAGGCTATTGTTTTTTTGTATTATATTTACACGAATATATTTGTGTTTTACTTATATTGCCTATTGATGTTGCCTTGTTGGTTAGAGATTAGATCATTGCGGGGATTTCTTTATTTACACTGTCCTGTTTTAATGGGATGACAGTAGGGTAAGTGTGAGGTTTGGTGCACCCTAGAACCGGTTTAAACCCCCAGTGGCCTACTTTGCCACTGACCGTTCCAAGGCGGTAGCCTTATTGTCAACCCTTTTATGTTTGTGATGTCGTTTACTTTTATATTTACTTTTGCCTTCTTGTTTGTCTGTTTCCATGTTTGTTTCTGTATTTTGTGGTTGACTGTCCTCCGTGAATGCTACTTTCCCTGTCCGATCTTTTTATATTTCTTTTGGTCTATAAAAAATTCAGGAGACGTTCTTGATAAAATGTTCAATAAATGTCAAGTTTCATCAATAAGCACTTATGACTTCTCTACACTATATACAACCTTACCACATCACCTTATTAAAGACAAGCTAATTTCTCTTATTCAAAAAACATTCGCTAGAGAAAATACTATATTTTTGGCATGTAATAATATAAAAGCGTTTTTTACTAACGATAGTTTAGACAATTATACTATGTGGACTTGCTATGAAGTTTGTGAAGCACTCATCTTCCTATTAGATAACATTTTCGTCAGGTATGGAACCACCGTTTATAGACAAATTGTTGGTATCCCTATGGGTACGAACTGTGCACCACTTGTCGCAGATTTGTTCTTATTTTGCTATGAAAAGGATTTCATGTTGAGTCTTTCACCAGATACCCAGGCAGATGTTATTGAAGCCTTTAATGACACCTCTCGGTATCTGGATGACATATTGAACATTGACAACCATTTCTGTCCAACTATGGTTAATTATATTTAACCTAAAGAAATTCAGCTTAACAAAGCTAATATATCTGATAATAACGCTTCTTTTCTTGATTTAGATCTCTCGATTGAAAATGGTAAAATAATTAGCAATATCTATGACAAGAGAGATGATTTTAATTTTGACATTGTTAATTATCCCCACTTGGATGGGGATGTTCCCCGAGCAACTTCTTATAGGGTGTATATGTCTCAACTTATTCGTTTTTCTAGAGCTTGTACTCGAGTTGAGGACTTCAATATTCGTAATCTTTGTATAACAAAAAAGTTGCTCAATCAGGGTTACCGTTACCATAAACTTCGAAAAACCTTTGCACAATTTTATTACCGTAACCCTGATCTTCTTTCCAAATATAAAAGTAATTTAAGGACTCTTCTGCGACAAGGACTATCACAACCTGACTTCTATGGTGATGTGATTTATAAACTTCGTAAGATTCTTGGTTATGATCACTTTCATACTATCTTTGTTAAACTTGTTATTGAGTCATTGAGTACCTTCATTGTGGCTTTCTAGGCTATTGTTTTTTTGTATTATATTTACACGAGCATATTTGTGTTTTACCTATATTGCCTATTGATGCTGCCTTGTTGGTTAGAGATTAGATCATGGCGGGGATTTCTTAATTGACACTGTCCTGTTTTAATGGGATGACAGTAGGGTAAGTGTGAGGTTTGGTGCACCCTAGAACCGGTTTAAACCCCCAGTGGCCTACTTTGCCACTGACCGTTCTGTGTTTGTGATGTCGTTTACTTGTATTATTACTTTTGCCTTCTTATTTGTCTGTTTCCATGTTTGTTTCTGTGTTTTGTGGTTGACTGTCCTCCTTGAATGCTACTTTCCCTGTCCGATCCTTTTATATTTCTTTTGTTAAAAAGTTTATCAAAAGAGGTTATGACCCTATCATTTTGTAACGTACTGCATGCTTGGTGGTGGACCCTTTTACAGTTCGCCACTATGCTTTCCTCTTTAATTGTTCGATAACTCGACAGGCTGTGGACCCTATGATGACGCCTACCTAAAGCCCATTGGGACGGTGGCGTTTGATGTTTGTCCATGATCTTTCTTGTCGTGCCCTTAATGGTTTATTCTCTTACTGCTCTGGCTTCTGCCAAATCATTGAGTACCTTCATTGTGGTTTTTTAGGCTATTGTTTTTTTGTATTATATTTACACGAGCATATTTGTGTTTTACTTATATTGCCTATTGATGCTGCCTTGTTGGTTAGAGATTAGATCATGGCGGGGATTTCTTTATTTACACTGTCCTGTTTTAATGGGATGACAGTTGGGTAAGTGTGAGGTTTGGTGCACCCTAGAACCGGTTTAAACCCCTATTGGTCTACTTTGCCACTGACCGTTCCAAGGCGGTAGCCCTATTGTCAACCTGTTTGTGTTTGTGATGTCGTTTGCATTTATTATTGCTTTTGCCTTCTTGCTGTCTGTTTGCGTGTTTGTTTCTGTGTTTTGTTGTTGACTGTCCTCCTTGAATGCTACTTTCCCTGTCCGATCTTTTTATATTTCTTGGAATGGTCAGTGACAGAAAGGCGAAAAGATCGGTAGGTGTTCATACTAGGTTCTCGAGTGCACCAAAAGTAGATATAGATGTCGAGCAGGACATGTAGCATCAAACCAAAAAACAATTACAAGGAAAACTTGAATGACATATGCATCTACTGAAAAGTGAATCCCTTTGAAGCAACAAACACAAACAAGAGAGTATCAGACTCGGTTTTTCTGAGTCTGCTCTTGAGAGCTTTTTTAAGACGCAACTCCTCTCTCGCAAACCTAGTTTTCTACTTTAAAACCACAAGCAATGGTCTAGATGATCCCAAAGGACATGTAAGTAAGAACACTACTGACGTTTTACAGCCGCCACATAGCACTACACAGACTCTAGTGTGCATTACCTAACACGTAACGGGATGAAAATAGGAGCACCGCCTTGGAACAATAAGGCCGTTTGGAGTTTAATCTATGTTCTGAGTGCACCAAACCTCACTATTACCCGTTTGTTATCCTAATCAAACGGGAAATTATAAATTAAAGAAATCCCCTCCATGTTATATCCTCTTTTAATTGAGGAAACCTAATAGGCAATGTCAGTATAACGCAACGATGATCCTGCATTTGTGAATATAAAAAAGGAAAGCATAGTCAACCATAAATCAAATAGTCAATGCCACTGGCCTTTTCAAGGCACTGCCCTTTTATTCGGCGTGTTTCATATTTGGCTTTGTTTATTCTTGAAATTGTTGTTTGTTTGAATATGTGTGTTTTGTTTACCTGTGTTCTGTGAATGCTTTATTTCCTGATATACGTGTAGAACTACTTTTATTTAACTACGAGAATCATGATATGAAATAATATCAAAACAATGATTACACAGTTTTAGGAAATAAGACAAAACGATAGATGGCAAAATATAGAGGAACCATAATTTATAAATCACGAAGTTCAATGTGTTTTCACATATTAAAACAAACAAGATATTTGAGAATAGCTTATGTTCACTTACACATCATTAAACATATTACATCGATCAAAATATTTTAAAAAAGAGCGAAAATTTACGTTGTAAACGTTTTAGAACATTTATTAGCATTATAAGGAAATAAGTTCAAGGGAGCAAAAGCAACAGCAGACCTTATTTACTTAAAATGCTAATACCTAGTCTTTAGGCGACTTATAGTTCAACCCTTCCATCCTCTGGCGGCTACTTGTATCTGCACGCTAGCAGTAGTTGCATTGGCAAGATATCTATCAGCAACCCTCTAAATTGACAGCTTTTATAGATTTCTTCTGATGTATTGGGGCTTTTCTCTCTACGTTCTACACACGTAAATCAAGGCGGAGCTTAGTAGCTCCATGCGTTGATTTCCAGTAACGTGAACCAGCTACTGCTATCACTCAAAATACAATGCAATATTTTTTCGATTTTAAACACTAATGACGCCCATTGGATGTAAGGTTTGGATGAACTATAATTACAAATAATAATTACCAATCAAAATAAAAGTGTCCTGGCTATATAGGCTACCATCTGAATTGTGTCCGCATATTCTCAAGCAAAAGCTTTACTCACACAAACATCCCGAACAGCACATAAACAACAAATTGGAGGATACATATTTACAGGATTTGTCACAACGGACGATCTCATTTTGCATAAATGGGAAAGCTGGCTAGTTATGACCCTGACAGCCTATCGAACGGCAGAATGTCCGTAACATACGTATGAAACCTTCTCTCAGATGCGGTATTCTTGCGGCATAAATAAACGGGTTAACAGCGCTGTGCAACAATAAGAAAAATGTTGCAATGAACGCTGTTTCACCATTTACTAAACCCGGCCATTTTATCTGGATATGCAAAATCACGAGGTATGGCAAAACTGAGATATCGACACATATTAAAATGGCCCCTATTGTCTTTAAAATATCTATCATCGGTATGAATCTTCCACCTAAGGTTGAATTTTGCTGTGACGTTGTGTTGTCTGTTGGGTTGACATTGCCCGAGTGTATATATACGCTCGGCACACAATTTGTATCGACAGGCGCTACTGATCTTCTTAATCGTTTTATGTAGGCGTACAGTATTGTGTACAAAATAGTTGTTGATAACGCTGGGAGTAGCATAACTATAAACATGTACGTTTGCGCTTTGATAGTGTTTTGTTTAAAAACGATATTGAATGAACACCTTTGCAGAGTCGGAGAACATTCAGACCAGATAAACATGGGCAGTCCGCATATACATATAGAAAATACACCAATTAACAAAGTCATTACGTATACAGAACTTGAACTTGACATTGGAAGCGGCGTTCTTTTCTTTGCTGCATTAAGTCGTAAAACACATACTCGAAGAATATTAAGCGACGTCGCAACCTGTGACGCCATACACAGAGTTTGGGAGACCATACACGCATAAAAATTGATATTGGATATTGAACTAGTCACCAAAAGCATAACAGCTGTACAGCCAACGAGAAAGTCAATTACCACCAAGCTGAGAATGTTCTTTGAGAAAGGCACCCAGTTCTTCTTTCTGTTGATATAAAAATAGACAATAAACAGTCCGTTTAGGATAATCACTCCGATGCAGACTACGTAACACAGAAACAATCCGAAAATCATAAAGGCACTCGGCTTCGGCTGCTGTTGTCTTGGTAGAGTTTCGTTGGCGGCAATAGTCAGGTTCATGCTAGAATTTGAAAAGGCACTGTTTCAATCCATGATATTGAGAATTTAATTTTTAATTATTGTTCCAGCCTGAAATGTTACACATCACATCTTTGTTTTAAATGTATGTTATTTTGTTTTATATCTTTTTCTTTGCAGACAGTTTTCAGCATTTAAAATAGATACATATCTTTCTATCTGTAGATAGTCACAAATTCGTATGCATATAAAACAAATCATTTTTTTTCTTATTTCCATTTCACATGTGCATAGTGTTTCAAACAGCAGTTTTACACATGCTCATAGAAAAATCTCCTTCAAACTGACATTTACATTTTGCTGACGTATACTTTAGCTGGTTGGAATTTAATATGTTTTCTGTAGACGTTTGAATTCCATTTTTCTCTGATCACTGGCAGTCTACGTATGGCAAGTAACCATGACGACACTAAATGAAATTGTTTGTAGTCGTAGGAACGTTATGTTTGTGTACTATGAGGGTACAATTACATTTGATATTGTATTTAACTCCTACTTAACTCCTAAATGACCTTTTTATGCTTATCATATATATTGTGATACTACTTGGTTTCCGCCAGAATGTATATTCAGTAAAATTCAGGGCCCGGTTTTATGAAACAACTTACAACACTTTTGATCGTAAGTTATTTTTTTTAATTCTTTACTTTGATTTACAATGCACAAATGAACGCGATTTCATTTCATTTTCTTATACATTTGATATTTCTGCACATAATGCACACGTAATTGTCTACATTAAATGCTTAGGTACAAACATGTGAACAGTTTTAAAATTTGAGTCTTATCGTAAGATGTTTAATAAAACGGGCCCCAGAGCTTTAGTTTGATGTGCAATATCAGTGAAGAATCTAAAGTGTAAACATAATTTAATAACCATATACATGAAGCTAAACGTATCAATTCAGTGAAGAATCAATGCACTTATATGAAGCGTAACGCGTAGCTGTTGACCAATTGTATCGCTTGCCAACTGTATCAATGTAAAAAAACGATTTCCTTTATACAGAACGTTGAATGTATTGACGATTTTGAAATATTATATAAAATTCATTGAATGTCATGAAAATATCGGCAAAATAACACTGTAAAACCGTGTATCACAACTCTGTCCAGGTGGTCAGATCATATAATAATGTGTATGTGCCGATTAAAAGTAAAGTGTTTTCCACGGTGTTGGGAAAGTGATTTATGTACAATGTTAAAAAAATATCAAATATAAAAAAAAAAGCAATCCCGCTTGAAAAAGTCAAATTTCTACACATTGATATTGATAACTATGTTTGGTACATTAGTTCTAATATGAAAAAAAGGGGTAACAAAACATTATAACAAAACATGAATGCTATACTAGTATTTTATTAGTGCAGAATTAGTGTCACAAATGACATGAAAATGAGGTTAACAAAATACTAATAAAACACTAACAAAACACTATTAACAAAACACCAATAAAACACTGTTTAATAGCACAATACTAATGCTGTACTGAAATCTGAATATTAACAAAACACCAATAAAATACTGAAACAAAACACTAATAAAAGACTCATAACAAAACATCAATACAACACTGTTAACAAAACATCAATGCAACACTGTTAACAAAACATCAATGCAACACTGTTAACAAAACATCAATGCAACACTGTTAACAAAAACTAATGATGTACTGTTCAGCAAAACACCTATAGAATACTTTTAACAAAATGCTAATAAAACACTAACAAAATTAATACAAAAAATATATATTTAACAAAACACACACAAAATCGGTAAAAAAAATAGTCAGAACTTTCACAACTTTGAGTATACAGTTTGTGTATATCACGCATCAAAACAATAAACAAAGGAGAGAAAATGTCAATAATTGACAAATGCCCCCAAAACATGTGTGACCTCTGACCCTAAGAGTGACCTTGGTCTTTGAGGGCAAAAAATAAAGTAACAGTTAAGACAATTAAAAAACTGAACACAACCTACTGGTAGACATTAACATTAAGAACTGCTTCAAAATAATGTGTTATCCTTCTGTGTCCCTTTTACTTTAGACAGTCACAAGCCTATCTCTACAACTCATGTGGAATTTTGACTGTTACAGCATTAGTGGAAAAAATACATTGTGAAAAATAATAATAAACAGTTTTGCATCCAATGGTAAATCCATTTTCACTGTCCATTCTTCCATTCAACTTGAAGACTGTTGTCTAGATCTCAAACCCTGAAAGTTAATGTAAATAGTTTTATGTTAATAGTTTATGAATTTATAATAATTTTGTTAATAAGGCATTCAAAATGTATAAATATACAGCTTTAAAGTATTATTTGTAATTGTTAAACTGTCATGTTATTACACTTTTGGCATAATTATTTGAGTTCTAATAATTTATTGTTTGGTATGGTATAAAGTATCTAAGGAACATATATTATGAGTAATATAACCACTGTCATAAAACAGTAAATTCATCAAATTACATCATATAGTCAACTATTATTTTACCAACACCTTAAGTTCACATCTTGTCATACAAGTTTTTTTTAAGTACATACAAAAGATTATTTAAACAACCATTATACTTACCATTATGTGATAAGAAATCAAATTATTCATGGTCCTCACAGATGTAAACTTCAATGTTGTGCAACTGTCAGCCATAATCAGCAGGAGTTATCCTTAATTTGATCAGCTGAAAGAAATTTAAATTAGCATGAGTTCTACTTCCACTTTGCAAATTATCACTGTTCTTATATAAGACATACAGGTGAATACATATGCACGAATCAGATGAAACATTAACTTCAGTAAAGAAATTAGCTCATAAAACAACTAAGTAAACAATTAATTTCAGAGCTTTCTCAATTAACAACCATATAAACATAAAGGAAGAATGTCTTGCCATAATGTAATATTAATAGTAGTAGAGGTTTAAAGTAATTTACTTACCTGAATAATCACAAAATAGTGTTCTTTAATTCCTGCCTGTGTTTCTGGTTGAGTTTAAAATCCATCATAATGTTCATTCCTGAATGATGAAATCCATCAATGCATTTTAAATGTTTCATTATAGTTTTTTATGTTCCACCATTTGTTTTTCATTGTAACCAGGTCTTCAACTAATTTACATTAAGTGCTACCACTAAATGAAATAAGGGATTTAATCAAAACTTAAATATGCTTAAATATATTTAAATTGCATGTGCTGGATTTAAGAGCAATTTAATTACACTTAAATATCTAAATTAAGTTTTTCACTTTCATGTCGAATTTAATTGGGTTTAATTTTGATTAAATGTATACATACACAATGTTGCGAATTTAAGGTGTGATTAAATGTATATATACACCAAGTTGCAAATTTAAGGTGTGATTAAATGTATATATACACCGTGTTGCAAATTTAAGGTGTGATTAAATGTATATATACACCATGTTGCAAATTTAAGGTGTGATTAAATGTATATATACACACCAAGTTGCAAAATTAAGGTGTGATTAAATGTATACATACACCATGTCTTAAATTTAAGATGTGATTAAATGTATACATACACCATGTAACACATTTAAGGTGCGATTAAATGTATACATACACCATGTTGTAAATGTAAGGTGTGATTAAATGTATACATACACCATATTTAAAATGAAATGTGTGGTTAAATGTATATATACACCATGTTGCAAAATTAAGGTGTGATTAAATGTATACATACACCATATTTAAAATGAAATGTGTGGTTAAATGTATATATACACCATAAAGCAAATTTAGAGTGTGATTAAATATATACATACACCATGTTTTAAATTTAAGGTGTTAATAAATGTATACATACACCATGTTTTACATTTAAGGTTTGATTAAATGTATATATACACCAAGTTGTAAATTTAAGGTGTGATTAAATGTATACATACACCATGTTGCAAATTAAAGTTGTGATTAAATGTGTAAATACACCATATTTTAAATTTAAGGTGTGAATAAATGTATATATACACCATATATCACATTCAGGGTGTTATTAAATGTATACATACACCGTGTTTTACATTTAAGGTGTGATTAAATGTAAACATACACCATGTTGCCAATTTAAGGTGTGATTAAATGATTAAATGTATACATACACCATGTTTTAAATTTAAGGTGTGATTAAATGTATACATACACCATGTTTTAAATTTAAGGTGTGATTAAATGTATATATACACCAAGTTGTAAATTTAAGGTGTGATTAAATGTATACATACACCATGTTGCAAATTAAAGTTGTGATTAAATGTGTAAATACACCATATTTTAAATTTAAGGTGTGAATAAATGTGTAAATACACCATATTTTAAATTTAAGGTGTGAATAAATGTATATATACACCATATATCACATTCAGGGTGTTATTAAATGTATACATACACCGTGTTTTACATTTAAGGTGTGATTAAATGTAAACATACACCATGTTGCAAATTTAAGGTGTGATTAAATGATTAAATGTATACATACACCATGTTTTAAATTTAAGGTGTGATTAAATGTATACATACACCATGTTTTAAATTTAAGGTGTGATTAAATGTGTACATACACCATGTAGCATATTTAAGGTGTGATTAAATGTATACATACACCATCTTTTAAATTTAGGGTGTGATTAAATGTATACAGACTCCATGTTTTAAATTTAAGGTGTGATTAAATGTATACATACACCATGTTGCAAATTTAAGGTGTGATTAAATGTATACATTCACCATGTAACACATTTAAGGTGCGATTAAATGTATACATACACCATATTTAAAATGAAATGTGTGGTTAAATGTATATATACACCATATAGCAAATTTAGAGTGTGATTAAATATATACATACACCATGTTTTAAATTTAAGGTGTTAATAAATGTATACATACACCATGTTTTACATTTAAGGTGTGATTAAATGTATATATACACCAAGTTGTAAATTTAAGGTGTGATTAAATGTATACATACACCATGTTGCAAATTAAAGTTGTGATTAAATGTGTAAATACACCATATTTTAAATTTAAGGTGTGAATAAATGTATATATACACCATATAGCACATTCAGGGTGTTATTAAATGTATACATACACCGTGTTTTACATTTAAGGTGTGATTAAATGTAAACATACACCATGTTGCCAATTTAAGGTGTGATTAAATGATTAAATGTATACATACACCATGTTTTAAATTTAAGGTGTGATTAAATGTATACATACACCATGTTTTAAATTTAAGGTGTGATTAAATGTATATATACACCAAGTTGTAAATTTAAGGTGTGATTAAATGTATACATACACCATGTTGCAAATTAAAGTTGTGATTAAATGTGTAAATACACCATATTTTAAATTTAAGGTGTGAATAAATGTATATATACACCATAAAGCACATTCAGGGTGTTATTAAATGTATACATACACCGTGTGTTACATTTAAGGTGTGATTAAATGTAAACATACACCATGTTGCAAATTTAAGGTGTGATTAAATGATTAAATGTATACATACACCATGTTTTAAATTTAAGGTGTGATTAAATGTATACATACACCATGTTTTAAATTTAAGGTGTGATTAAATGTGTACATACACCATGTAGCACATTTAAGGTGTGATTAAATGTATACATACACCATCTTTTAAATTTAGGGTGTGATTAAATGTATACAGACTCCATGTTTTAAATTTAAGGTGTGATTAAATGTATACATACACCATGTTGCAAATTTAAGGTGTGATTAAATGTGTACATACACCATGTAGCATATTTAAGGTGTGATTAAATGTATACATACACCATCTTTTAAATTTAAGGTGTGATTAAATGTATACATTCACCATGTTGCAAAGTTAAGGTATGATTACATGTTTACATACACCATATTGTAAATGCAATGTATGATTAAATGTATATATACACAATGTTGCAAATTTAAGGTGTGATTAAATGTATACATACACCATGTAGCAAATTCAAGGTGTGATTAAATGTATACATACACCATTATTTAAATATGTGATTAAATGTTTAAATATACAAAGTTGCAAATTTTAGTTTCGATTAAATGTATTTATCATATAATATGCGGTGTGGGAGTGTAATAACACCATTCAATATTTTTGATATTCCACTTGTGGTATAACATAACGTTAATGACGTCATGTTAATGTACGTTTTCTGACGTAATTCGTGTCTATAAAGTAAATGATGTCCTGCGTTAAATTTGATCGCTTAAATACTCAATGAGCTGTTGAACATGAAGTTACAAATAAAGACACGCCTACAAAGAGGAAATCAATTAACTGAAGTAGCTTTAAGTTAAGATGAAGAACTGTCTGAAGTTTTATGAACAAAGGTCAAATACTTTTGGCCAAGGTAAGGTTGCAGGTTACTTTAAGTGACAGATGACAGACGACAAAGTGATCCCTAAGACACAGGCGACATGTAAAGGGGCATAACTCCGGTATCAACAGAACTGCAACACAGAGTTACAGATCTTGTAATCTTGTGTTATGCACATCAAAATGATTACAAGATGGTTATTCATTGCTGTAAGTTTGAAAGTAATAGAACAAACGTTATTAACGATTTTTGCCAGGACATAAACATTGAGACCGACTGACTATCAATATGTCCAAACACTATAAATTATATCTTCAAGACAGGGGCATAAAAAGAACATACAATATTATAAGTTATGGCCTGGACACAAAAAGTGGGACGGATAGACAGACGGTTTGAACACTATATGCCCTCCGGCTCTTCGAGACCTGGGGCATAAAAACAGACAACATACAATTTGATGACAATACCTCACCATGAGCCAGTGGCTCGGAACTAAAATAAGGGGGAAAACAACATTTTTTGTGGTTTTAATTTAATAACAACTTAACTATTACAATCTAATAACGTCTTCAACTTAATAGATTTACATTATTTTAGGACTTTGAATTTTCTTTTTTTTCAGTACAACTTTACAGCACTTTATATGTGTCATCATATCATGCATTTACACTGATCTCAACAAAAAATCATTCAGAGCAACAGATAGACATAGTATAAACGTATTTGCGTAAACACCCAATTAAAAATGATTGAAAACGCATTAAAATCAAATCAAAGCGAACCAAAAATAGTGACTGCAATTTATTCGGACATTTTGTTACTCACCGATTCTAGAATGAATGCAACGGCTAACATCAGCAGTCGAATTTATTAGAAAAAAAAAAGGTCACTGACTTGGAAACAAGAGTTCCATGGCTGATTTTTATCTGCTCAAAACTTTAATAACAATACCAGGTGTGTAATCAACTGAATAGTAATGCATACATATACTTAAATTGCTTAAAATATGTAAATACCCAGTGAAAATGAAAATGAAGGGTAATACCTGTATGATTAAGACATTTTTCAACAATACACAATTCAATTAAATTTCGCAAATACACAATTAAAACCAAAACTATGGGGTAATACCCATTTAACTTCCAAAGCTTATCTGCTGCTCTGGTCATTCATAAACAAACTAGATTTTTATTTTTCTGTCTTGATTTACAACATACCCTTTATCACGCTACGATACTCTACATTACTAAGGCATAGACTGCTTCACTGCGCATGTCGCGTTTCAGTGAAACGCTATGGAGCAGTCTATGCTCGGTATTGAAAGAGACAATGTCCGTAACTTTTATCTTATAAAACACAAAAAAAATCGTTGACAAAAGTAACACATCAACCATTATTGAATATTTGCCGAATAAAATCAAGATTGTTCGACGGATTTCAATAGTGATACAAAAAAAAGAGTACCACTTTGTAGGGTTGAACTCATAACCCACACTAAAATTATACTCGCCGGTAATAACAGAACGTTGCTATCAACTGCCGTTAAAGCGGGCCAGATGTATTATTGCGTAGTATATAGAAATCCTGATGTTGCAATATTTTCGGTATTGACCGCACCCATGATTTTCTTCATATTGCTGTATAACATGCCATTTAATGCATTTCTTTGAATTTATCATGCAAAAACACAGCATTAAAGGGACACACGGTAATCTTAAAGTATTTGAAATGGGTGTCTCGATTTATATATCCAGTATCATGTTTACTTTTACCCTGGTGACATTTAAATAAATCAAATTTTAAGTATTCACTATTTCGTGTTATTATACTACAAGTTTTAATATATTATTGGTGCAATAATATCAAAAATTAATAATATGCAAAAGCAAATGGCTTAATACAATTCTTATAATTAACATTAATGATTGAACATATGCAATGTATGTAGAAAATCTAACGGGACGGCGCTAGTTTTTAAAAAATCAAGATTGCCATGTGTCCCTTTAACACACAGAGACTTTTTTTTCTTTCCGGATATGTGTTTACGTGGATTTTCGTTTGTTCAGTTCACTCGAACATCATCTGAAAGTTCATATGAAACGCGCGATTTCATTGGTTTAAGTTAGTTGATCTTCTCATGAATATTGGTAAGATGAAAGGTCGATCTGATGTGACCTCCAAGGCAGTGTTGTCAGATCCTATAGCGGAGAGTATCAAAGCGTAATTAGGATTTGATTTTAATGAGACTAAAGATACCAGTCGCAAAAGAAATATGGAATATCTAACTCCCATTGCAAGATACATTTTGTAACGTTTTATAAGTTACTGGGCAAAACCCCATCCCATTGCAAGATGAATTTTATAATGTTTTACAGAGTACAGGACGAAACCCCCGTCAACTGCAAGATAATTGTGTTACGTTTTACAAGTACAAAGCGAAACACCCTCCCATTGCAAGAGATATTTTGTAATGTCTTATAAGGTACAGGGTGAAACACGCTCCCATTGTAAAATAAAATGTGTAATGTCTTACAAGTTACAGGGCTAAACTCCCTCCCATTGCAAGATAAAGTTGCTATGTTTTACAAGGTACAGTGCGAAACACCCTCCAATTGCAAGAGCTAGTTTGTAATGTCTTACAAGGTACAGGGCGAAACACCCTCCCATTGCAAGATAAAGTGTGCTATGTTTTACAAGGTACAGGGCGAAACACCCTCCCATTGCAAGATATTTTGTAATGTGAGTCTTGCAAGGTACAGGGCGAAACACCCTCCCATTACACGAGATATTTTGCAAGATATTGTATGCAATTTAAAATTAAAATTTTATCTTACAAGGAATAGGAAAAAACACCCTGCTTATGCAAGAGAAATGACTATGTTAAAGACTTACAAGGTAAAGAGTGAAACACCACAATAGTAATTCTGAAATGTCTTACAAGATATCTGGCAAAACACCCGAGTGATGCAATTATATGCTACAATACTGTATTTTAAAACAATGTTTTACCAATCTTAAATATCTTGTAAGCATTAATAAATTTATTTTTTCATTTGATGGTCAGAATTTATGCATTTGCATGGCAATGGATCGATTTTTTTTTCTTCTACCTTTTAACCGCTGAGGTCATATCAGCCAAGTTTCGTCGAAATCCAGCAAGGTGTTTAGGAGGAGTAGCGCTGACAAGAAATTAAAAAAAAAATGTCAAGGGGCTGTTACTCCATCAATAATCAATGAACCGGGAAAAAATGCAATAGGCACAGCAATGCTTCCTGCTAACACGGCGTTAACAACAAAAAAATAAAAATAATAAAAATAATGAAATAAGAAAATATTTTTTTTTTTTAAATAATAATCAAGAAATTTAAAAAAGAAAAGTCAAGGGGCTCCATCAAAAATCAATGAACCGGGAATAAAAATGCAATAGGCACAGCAATGCTTTCTGCTAACATGGCGTTAACACAAAAAAAAATTCAAAAAATAAAAAAATAAAAAATAATGAAATAAGAAAATAAAAAATAAAAATTCAAAAAATAAAAAAATCAAACAAAAGAAATAATTAAACCAAAATAAATAAAAAAAAAAGAAAAAAAAAAAGAAAAAAAAAAGGGAAAGATCAGATGAAAAACATGAAAGCCCTATCGTATTAACGAGCCTGAATATAGCACTTCTAACTAAATCAAGGGCCATACCTCCGCTATTATAGGTCCGATCAGGCTGGTTTTCGACCTTGTGTGAGCTTTCATTGATATTAACAATCTGGTAAAGTTTGGTAAAGATCGGATGAAAAATGAAAGCCTTTGGCCAGTAGAGCTAAAAATCATCAGCTCCTAAAGAAGGTCAAGGTCATACATGAAATCCAGGCATCCAAAAAAAAGATGCACTAACGAAGACACAACTACGTCAAAATAGAATATGTTTTCTTCCAAAGATTAAGCTATAAATTAGGTTTAAAACATCTAGTGCATAATTCTAGTTCATGAGAAAGTGATGTAAATGTAACAATTAAAGTTATCTGCCCTTTGCTTAGATAGTGTAGTGTGAAAGTAGTAGTCTAATAATTGATAGTCTGTAGTGTGAAAGTAGTAGTCTAATAATTGATAGTCTGTAGTGTGAAAGTAGTAGCCTAATAATTGATAGTCTGTAATGTGAAAGTAGTAGTCTAATAATTGATAGTCTGTAGTGTGAATAATTGATAGTCTGTAGTGTGAAAGTATTAGTCTAATAATTGATAGTCTGTAGTATGAAAGTAGTAGGTTAATAATTGATAGTATGTAGTGTGAAAGTAGTAGTTTAATAATTGATAGTCTGTAGTGTGAAAGTAGTAGTTTAATAATTGATAGTCTGTAGTGTGAAAGTAGTAGTTTAATAATTGATAGTCCGTAGTGTGAAAGTAGTAGTTTAATAATTGAAAGTCTGTAGTATGAAAGTAGTAGTTTAATAATTGATAGTCTTCAGTGTGAAAGTAGTAGTCTAATAATTGATAGTCTGTAGTGTGAAAGTAGTAGTCTAATAATTTATAGTCTGTAGTGTGAAAGTAGTAGGTTAATAAATGATAGTCTGTAGTGTGAATAATTGATAATCTGTAGTGTGAAAGTAGTAGGTTAATAATTGATAGTCTGTAGTGTGAATAATTGATAATCTGTAGTGTGAAAGTAGTAGGTTAATAATTGATAGTCTGTAGTGTGAAAGTAGTAGTTTAATAATTGATAGTCTGTAATGTGAAAGTAGTATTTTAATGATAGATAATATGTAGTGTGAAAGTAGTAGTTTAATGATTGAAAGTCTGTAGTATGAAAGTAGTAGTTTAATAATTGATAGTTTGTAGTGGGAAAGTAGTAGTTTAATAATTGATAATCTGTAGTGTGAAAGTAGTAATTTAATAATTGAAAGTCTGTAGTGTGAAAGTAGTAGGTTAATAATTGATAGTTTGTAGTGTGAAAGTAGTAGTTTAATAATTGATAGTCTGTAGTGTGAAAGTAGTAGGTTAATAATTGATAGTTTGTAGTGTGAAAGTAGTAGTCTAATAATTGATAGTCTGTAGTGTGAAAGTATTAGCTTAATAATTGATAGTCTGTAGTGTGAAAGTAGTAGTTTAATAATTGATAGTCTGTAGTGTGAAAGTAGTAGTTTAATAATTGATAGTCTGTAGTGTGAAAGTAGTAGTTTAATAATTGAAAGTCTGTAGTGTGAAAGTAGTAGTTTAATAATTGATAGTCTTCAGTGTGAAAGTAGTAGTTTAATAATTGATAGTCTGTAGTGTGAAAGTAGTAGTTTAATAATTGATAATCTGTAGTGTGAAAGTAGTAGTTTAATAATTGATAGTCTGTAGTGTGAAAGTAGTAGTTTAATAATTGATAGTCTTCAGTGTGAAAGTAGTAGTCTAATAATTGATAGTCTGTAGTGTGAAAGTAGTAGTTTAATAATTGATAGTCTGTAATGTGAAAGTAGTAGTTTAATGATTGATAGTTTGTAGTGTGAAAGTAGTAGCTTAATAATTGACAGTCTGTAGTGTGAAAGTGGTAGTTTAATAATTGAAAGTCTGTAGTGTGAAAGTAGTAGTTTAATAATTGATAGTTTGTAGTGTGAAAGTAGTAGTTTAATAATTGATAGTCTGTAGTGTGAAAGTAGTAGTTTAATGATTGATAGTCTGTAGTGTGAAAGTAGTAGCTTAATAATTGATAGTCTGTAGTGTGAAAGTAGTAGTTTAATAATTGAAAGTCTGTAGTATGAAAGTAGTAGTTTAATAATTGATAGTTTGTAGTGTGAAAGTAGTAGTTTAATAATTGATAGTCTGTAGTGTGAAAGTAGTAGCTTAATAATTGATAGTCTGTAGTGTGAAAGTAGTAGTTTAATAATTGAAAGTCTGTAGTATGAAAGTAGTAGTTTAATAATTGAAAGTCTGTAGTGGGAAAGTAGTAGTTTAATAATTGATAATCTGTAGTGTGAAAGTAGTAGTTTAATAATTGATAGTCTGTAATGTGAAAGTAGTAGTTTAATAATTGATAGTCTGTAATGTGAAAGAAGTAGTTTAATGATTGATAATCTGTAGTGTGAAAGTAGTAGTTTAATAATTGAAAGACTGTAGTATGAAAGTAGTAGTTTAATAATTGATAGTTTGTAGTGGGAAAGTAGTAGTTTGATAATTGATAATCTGTAGTGTGAAAGTAGTAGTTTAATAATTGAAAGTCTGTAGTATGAAAGTAGTAGTTTAATAATTGATAGGCTGTAGTGTGAAAGTAGTAGTTTAATAATTGATAATCTGTAGTGTGAAAGTAGTAGTTTAATAATTGATAGTCTGTAATGTGAAAGTAGTAGTTTAATAATTGATAGTCTGTAATGTGAAAGAAGTAGTTTAATGATTGATAATCTGTAGTGTGAAAGTAGTAGTTTAATAATTGAAAGACTGTAGTATGAAAGTAGTAGTTTAATAATTGATAGTTTGTAGTGGGAAAGTAGTAGTTTGATAATTGATAATCTGTAGTGTGAAAGTAGTAGTTTAATAATTGAAAGTCTGTAGTATGAAAGTAGTAGTTTAATAATTGATAGTCTGTAATGTGAAAGTAGTAGTTTAATGATTGATAATCTGTAGTGTGAAAGTAGTAGTTTAATAATTGAAAGTCTGTAGTATGAAAGTAGTAGTTTAATAATTGATAGTTTGAAGTGGGAAAGTAGTAGTTTAATAATTGATAATCTGTAGTGTGAAAGTAGTAGTTTAATAATTGAAAGTCTGTAGTATGAAAGTAGTAGTTTAATAATTGAAAGTCTGTAGTGTGAAAGTAGTAGGTTAATAATTGATAGTTTGTAGTGTGAAAGTAGTAGTTTAATAATTGATAGTCTGTAGTGTGAAAGTAGTTTGTTAATAATTGATAGTTTGTAGTGTGAAAGTAGTAGTTTAATAATTGATAGTCTTCAGTGTGAAAGTAGAAGTCTAATAATTGATAGTCTTTAGTGTGAAAGTAGTAGTCTAATAATTTATAGTCTGTAGTGTGAAAGTAGTAGGTTAATAATTGATAGTCTGCGGTATGAAAATAGTAGTTTAATAATTGATAGTCTGTAGTGTGAATAATTGATAATCTGTAGTGTGAAAGTAGTAGGTTAATAATTGATAGTCTGTAGTGTGAAAGTAGTAGTTTAATAATTGATAGTCTGTAATGTGAAAGTAGTAGTTTAATGATTGATAATCTGTAGTGTGAAAGTAGTAGTTTAATAATTGAAAGTCTGTAGTATGAAAGTAGTAGTTTAATAATTGATAGTTTGTAGTGGGAAAGTAGTAGTTTAATAATTGATAATCTGTAGTGTGAAAGTAGTAGTTTAATTATTGAAAGTCTGTAGTGTGAAAGTAGTAGGTTAATAATTGATAGATTGTAGTGTGAAAGTAGTAGTTAAATAATTGATAGTCTGTAGTGTGAAAGTAGTAGGTTAATAATAGATAGTTTGTAGTGTGAAAGTAGTAGTTTAATAATTGAAAGTCTGTAGTGTGAAAGTAGTAGTTTAATAATTGATAGTTTGTAGTGTGAAAGTAGTAGTTTAATAATTGAAAGTCTGTAGTGTGAAAGTAGTAGTTTAATAATTGATAGTCTGTAGTGTGAAAGTAGTAGATTAATAATTGATAGTTTGTAGTGTGAAAGTAGTAGTTTAATAATTGAAAGTCTGTAGTGTGAAAGTAGTAGTTTAATAATTGATAGTCTGTAGTGTGAAAGTAGTAGCTTAATAATTGATAGTCTGTAGTGTGAAAGTAGTAGTTTAATAATTGAAAGTCTGTAGTGGGAAAGTAGTAGTTTAATAATTGATAATCTGTAGTGTGAAAGTAGTAGTTTAATAATTGATAGTCTGTAATGTGAAAGTAGTAGTTTAATAATTGATAGTCTGTTATGTAAAAGAAGTAGTTTAATGATTGATAATCTGTAGTGTGAAAGTAGTAGTTTAATAATTGAAAGTCTGTAGTATGAAAGTAGTAGTTTAATAATTGATAGTTTGTAGTGGGAAAGTAGTAGTTTAATAATTGATAATCTGTAGTGTGAAAGTAGTAGTTTAATAATTGAAAGTCTGTAGTATGAAAGTAGTAGTTTAATAATTGATAGTCTGTAGTGTGAAAGTAGTAGTTTAATAATTGATAGTCTGTAATGTGAAAGTAGTAGTTTAATGATTGATAATCTGTAGTGTGAAAGTAGTAGTTTAATAATTGAAAGTCTGTAGTATGAAAGTAGTAGTTTAATAATTGATAGTTTGCAGTGGGAAATTAGTAGTTTAATAATTGATTATCTGTAGTGTGAAAGTAGTAGTTTAATAATTGAAAGTCTGTAGTATGAAAGTAGTAGTTTAATAATTGAAAGTCTGTAGTGTGAAAGTAGTAGGTTAATAATTGATAGTTTGTAGTGTGAAAGTAGTAGTATAATAATTGATAGTCTGTAGTGTGAAAGTAGTAGGTTAATAATTGATAGTTTGTAGTGTGAAAGTAGTAGTTTAATAATTGATAGTCTGTAGTGTGAAAGTAGTAGCTTAATAATTGAAAGTCTGTAGTGTGAAAGTAGTAGTTTAATAATTGAAAGTCTGTAGTGTGAAAGTAGTAGTTTAATAATTGATAGTCTTCAGGGTGAAAGTAGTAGTCTAATAATTGATAGTCTGTAGTGTGAAAGTGGTAGTCTAATAATTGAAAGTCTGTAGTGTGAAAGTAGTAGTTTAATAATTGATAGTCTTCAGTGTGAAAGTAGTAGTCTAATAATTGAAAGTCTGTAGTATGAAAGTAGTAGTTTAATAATTGATAGTCTTCAGTGTGAAAGTAGAAGTCTAATAATTGATAGTCTGTAGTGTGAAAGTAGTAGTTTAATGATTGATAATCTGTAGTGTGAAAGTAGTAGTTTAATAATTGAAAGTCTGTAGTATGAAAGTAGTAGTTTAATAATTGATAGTTTGTAGTGGGAAAGTAGTAGTTTAATAATTGATAATCTGTAGTGTGAAAGTAGTAGTTTAATAATTGAAAGTTTGTAGTGTGAAAGTAGTAGTTTAATAATTGATAGTCTGTAGTGTGAAAGTAGTAGTTTAATAATTGATAGTCTGTAGTGTGAAAGTAGTAGTTTAATAATTGATAGTCTGTAGTGTGAAAGTAGTAGTTTAATAATTGATAGTCTGTAGTGTGAAAGTAGTAGTTTAATAATTGATAGTCTGTAGTGTGAAAGTAGTAGTTTAATAATTGATAGTCTGTAGTGTGAAAGTAGTAGTTTAATAATTGATAGTCTGTAGTGTGAAAGTAGTAGGTTAATAATTGATAGTTTGTAGTGTGAAAGTAGTAGTTTAATAATTGAAAGTCTGTAGTGTGAAAGTAGTAGTTTAATAATTGATAGTCTGTAGTGTGAAAGTAGTAGCTTAATAATTGATAGTCTGTAGTGTGAAAGTAGTAGTTTAATAATTGAAAGTCTGTAGTGTGAAAGTAGTAGTTTAATAATTGAAAGTCTGTATTATGAAAGTAGTAGTTTAATAATTGATAGTCTGTAGTGTGAAAGTAGTAGTTTAATAATTGATAGTCCGTAGTGTGAAAGCAGTAGTTTAATAATTGATAATCTGTAGTGTGAAAGTAGTAGTTTAATAATTGAAAGTCTGTATTATGAAAGTAGTAGTTTAATAATTGATAGTCTGTAGTGTGAAAGTAGTAGTTTAATAATTGATAGTCTGTAGTATGAAAGTAGTAGTTTAATAACTGATAGTCTGTAGTGTGAAAGTAGTAGTTTAATAATTGATAGTCCGTAGTGTGAAAGTAGTAGTTTAATAATTGATAGTCTGTAGTATGGAAGTAGTAGTTTAATAACTGATAGTCTGTAGTGTGAAAGTAGTAGTTTAATAATTGAAAGTCTGTAGTGTGAAAGTAGTAGTTTAATAATTGAAAGTCTGTATTATGAAAGTAGTAGTTTAATAATTGATAGTCTGTAGTATGAAAGTAGTAGTTTAATACTTGATAGTCTGTAGTGTGTGAAAGTAGTAGTTTAATAATACAACAGTTATATACTAAAGGAAAAAAGGAACGCAATTCGTGAATTTCCGCTATAAAATGTATATACTGCACACTTAATCCTACGTAATATTTCGGAGAAAGCCCAAGATAAACATTTTGCCATGAATAAAGTTGACCGTAAACCAGTCTATCTACCTGAATCGAGATGCACGTGCATTTCGTGTTTTTTGTCTCTTGTCACTTATATAAAAGAGGTACACCTACAGAATTGATACAAATGTATTGTGTTGTAATTTACATGTCGGAAAAACAGGAAATTGATCAAACCTTAACAATGTTTATCATCATGTACAATGACAGCAGACGAAAATTCATAAAATTGTTGCGTTAAATAAAAGAGATATTTCAAAAATAAAAGTGTGGAGTTAGAAAAGCCGTTAAGTATATACTGCACACTTAATCCTACGTAATATTTCGGATAAACCCCAAGATGTTTGTGAAAAACGAGTTATGGCTAGTCAGAGAAAGGGCAAATCTGTGCTGTTGTAGAATTTGTAATCACAGTTTACTTTATAGCACGAAATGCATAAATGTTGGAGTTCCGTCTTGAAAATTGGAGACATCTCAGTACTGTATTTAATGTAAAGGGATTGCAAAAGTTTACATTCTAAGCTTACTCACCTGCTCGAGCTAAACGCGTATTCTATCAATAATAACATTTCAAGGAATAACATTTCGTGGGTTATGTGTTGTTTGCGTCTGTTTTTTCGAAAGAAAACGTCTAATGTAACATTCGCTTAACAACATCATATTATACATACAATAAATAGCGGAAAAGTTCAAGTTGCGTTTCTTTTTTCCTTTAGTATTTTCATCAATTGTCTATATCTCTGTTTATACCTCTTTTTCACTTTCAGACTCTTATCTTTACGTATAATATAAGCATATTAAAAGTTATTAGTTGCACGTACACTATACCTAAAACTTACATAAAAGCATGCGTTAATTTCATCTTAAGTTTATTAAAAATTATTAGTTGCACGTACATTATACCTAAAACTTACATCACTGCATGCGTTAATGTCATCTTAAGTTTATCAAAAGTTATTAGTTGCACGTACATTATACATAGAATGTTCATAAAAGCATGCGTTAATTTCATCTTAAGTTTATTAACAGTTATTAGTTGCACGTACATTATACCTAAAACATACATAAATGCATGCGTTAATTTCATCTTAAGTTTATCAAAAGTTACTAGTTGCAGGTACATTATACCTAAAATTTACATAAAAGCCTGCGTTAATTGCATTTTAAAAAGAAATATAAAAAGATCGTACAGGGAAAGTAGAATTCAAGGAGGACAGTCAAACACAAAACACAGAAACAAACAGTTTATTAAAAGTTATTAGTTGCACGTACATTATACATAGAACTTACATCAATGCATGCGTTAATGTCACCTAAGTTTATTAAAAGTTATTAGTTGCACGTACATTATACCTAAAACGTACATAAAAGCATGCGTTTATGTCATCTTCAGTTTATCAAAACGTATCAGTTGCACGTACATTATACCTACAATTTACATAAAAGCATGCGCTAATGTCATCTTAAGTTTATTAAAAGTTATTAGTTGCACGCACATTATACCTAAAACGTACATAAAAGCATGCGTTTATGTCATCTTCAGTTTATCAAAACTTATCAGTTGCACGTACATTATACCTACAACTTACATAAAAGCATGAGTTAAAGTCATCTTAAGTTTATTAAAGTTACTGGTTGCACGTACATTTTACCTAAAACTTACCTAAAAGCATGCGTTAATGTCATCTTAAGTTTAAAAAAATATGTTAGTTGCACGTACATTATACCTAAAACTTACATCAATGCATGCTTTAATTTCATCTTAAGTTTATTAAAAGGTAATAGTTGCACGTACATTATACCTAAAACTTACATAATTGATTGAATTGAATTGGACTTTTTAGTCGTACCAACAGCTAAGGTCATATGGCGACTTTCCAGCTTTCATTGGTGGAGGAAGACCCCAGGTGCCCCTACGGGCAATTTTCGTGCACGAGCGGGCACCTGGGTAGAACCACCGACGTTCCGCAAGCCAGCTGGATAGGTTTCTCACATAAAGATTCCTAGGCCCCTGAGTGATCGAACCTACAGCGGTGAGGGGCAAGAGATTTCGATTCAGAGACGTTAACCACTCGGCCACGGACGCACCAAAACTTACATAAAAGCATGCATTAATGTCATCTTAAGTTTATTGAAAGTTATTAGTTGCACGTACATTATACCTAAAACTTACATCAATTTATGCGTTAATTTCATCTTAAGTTTATTAAAATATATTAGTTGCACGTACATTATACCTAAAACTTACATAAAAGCATGCGTTAATGTCATCTTAAGTGTATCAAAACTTATCATTTGTACGAACATTATACCTACAACTTACATAAAAGCATGCGTTAATGTCATCTTAGTTTATTAAAAGTTATTAGTTGCACGTACATTATACCTAAAACGTACATAAAAGCATGCGTTAATGTCATCTTCAGTTTATTAAAGTTACTAGTTGCAAGTACTTTATACCTATAACTTACATAAAAGCATGCGTTAATGTCATCTTAAGTTTATTAAAAGTTATTAGTTGCACGTACATTATACCTAAAACGTACATAAAAACATGCGTTATTGTCATCTTAAGTTTATTAAAAGTTATTAGTTGCACGTACATTATACCTAAAACTTACATAAATGCATGCGTTAATGTCATCTTCAGTTTATTAAAAGTTAATAGTTGCACGTACATTATACCTAAAACTTACATAAAAGCACGCGTTAATGTCATCTTAAGTTTATTAAAAGTTATTAGTTGCACGAACTTACATCAATGCATGCGTTAATGTCATCTTAAGTTTATTAAAAGTTATTAGTTGCACGTACATTATACCTAAAACGTACATAAAAACATGCGTTAATGTCATCTTAAGTTTATTAAAAGTTATTAGTTTGCACGTACATTATACCTAAAACTTACATAAAAGCATGCGTTAATGTCATCTTCAGTTTATTAAAAGTTATTAGTTGCACGTACATTATACCTAAAACGTACATAAAAGCATGCGTTAATGTCATCTTAAGTTTATTAAAGTTACTAGTTGCAAGTACTTTATACCTAAAACTTACATAAAAGCATGCGTTAATGTCATCTTAGTTTATTAAAAGTTATTAGTTGCACGTACATTATACCTAAAACGTACATAAAAACATGCGTTATTGTCATCTTAAGTTTATTAAAAGTTATTAGTTGCACGTACATTATACCTAAAACTTACATAAATGCATGCGTTAATGTCATCTTCAGTTTATTAAAAGTTAATAGTTGCACGTACATTATACCTAAAACTTACATAAAAGCAAGCGTTAATGTCATCTTAAGTTTATTAAAAGTTATTAGTTGCACGAACTTACATCAATGCATGCGTTAATGTCATCTTAAGTTTATTAAAAGTTATTAGTTGCACGTACATTATACCTAAAACTTACATAAAAGCACGCGTTAATGTCATCTTAAGTTTATTAAAAGTTATTAGTTGCGCGTACATTATACCTAAAACATACATCAATGCATGCTTTAATTTTGTCTTATGTTCTTTAAAAGTTATTAGTTGCACGTACATTATACCTAAAACTTACATAAGACCATGCGTTAATGTCATCTTAAATTTATCAAAAGTTATTAGTTGCACGTACACTTTACCTTAAACGTCCAAGGCGGTAGCTCTGTTGTCAACCCTTTTATGTTTGTGATGTCGTTTGCTTTTATTATTGCTTTGCCTTCTTGTTTGTCTGTTTGCGTGTTTGTTTCTGTGTTTTGTGGTTGACTGTCCTCCTTGAATGCTACTTTCCCTGTACGAGCTTGTTATATTTCTTTACATCAATGCATGCATTAATTTCATCTTAAATGGATTAAAAGTTATTAGTTGCACGTACATTATACCTAAAACTTACATAAAATCATGCGTTAATGTAATCTTAGGTTTATTAAAAGTTATTAGTTGCACGTACATTTTACCTAAAACTTACATCATTGCATGCGTTAATTTCATCTTATGTTTATTAAAAGTCATTTGTTGCACGTACATTATACCTAAAACTTACATCAATGCATGCGTTAATGTGATCATAAGTTTATTAAAAGTTATTAGTTGCATGTACATTAAACCTAAAACTTACATAAAAGCATGCGTTAATGTCATCTTAGTTTATTAAAAGTTATTAGTTGCACGTACATTATACCTAAAACGTACATAAAAACATGCGTTATTGTCATCTTAAGTTTATTAAAAGTTATTAGTTGCACGTACATTATACCTAAAACTTACATAAATGCATGCGTTAATGTCATCTTCAGTTTATTAAAAGTTAATAGTTGCACGTACATTATACCTAAAACTTACATAAAAGCAAGCGTTAATGTCATCTTAAGTTTATTAAAAGTTATTAGTTGCACGAACTTACATCAATGCATGCGTTAATGTCATCTTAAGTTTATTAAAAGTTATTAGTTGCACGTACATTATACCTAAAACTTACATAAAAGCACGCGTTAATGTCATCTTAAGTTTATTAAAAGTTATTAGTTGCGCGTACATTATACCTAAAACATTCATCAATGCATGCTTTAATTTTGTCTTATGTTCTTTAAAAGTTATTAGTTGCACGTACATTATACCTAAAACTTACATAAGACCATGCGTTAATGTCATCTTAAATTTATCAAAAGTTATTAGTTGCACGTACACTTTACCTTAAACGTCCAAGGCGGTAGCTCTGTTGTCAACCCTTTTATGTTTGTGATGTCGTTTGCTTTTATTATTGCTTTGCCTTCTTGTTTGTCTGTTTGCGTGTTTGTTTCTGTGTTTTGTGGTTGACTGTCCTCCTTGAATGCTACTTTCCCTGTACGAGCTTGTTATATTTCTTTACATCAATGCATGCATTAATTTCATCTTAAATGGATTAAAAGTTATTAGTTGCACGTACATTATACCTAAAACTTACATAAAATCATGCGTTAATGTAATCTTAGGTTTATTAAAAGTTATTAGTTGCACGTACATTTTACCTAAAACTTACATCATTGCATGCGTTAATTTCATCTTATGTTTATTAAAAGTCATTTGTTGCACGTACATTATACCTAAAACTTACATCAATGCATGCGTTAATGTGATCATAAGTTTATTAAAAGTTATTAGTTGCATGTACATTAAACCTAAAACTTACATAAAAGCATGCGTTAATGTAATCTTAAGTTTATTAAAAGTTATTAGTTGCACGTACATTATACCTAAAACTTACATAAAAGCATGCGTTAATGTCATCTTCAGTTTATTAAAGTTTATTAGTTGCACGTACATTATACCTAAAACTTACATAAAAGCACGCGTTAATGTCATCTTAAATTTATCAAAAGTTATTAGTTGCACGTACATTATACCTTAAACGTCCAAGGCAGTAGCTCTGTTGTCAACCCTTTTATGTTTGTGATGTCGTTTGCTTTTATAATTGCTTTTGCTTTCTTGTTTGTCTGTTTGCGTGTTTGTTTCTGTGTTTTGTGGTTGACTGTTCTCCTTGGATGCTACTTACCCTGTCCTATCTTTTTATATTTCTTTACATCAATGCATGCATTAATTTCATCTTAAGTTTATTAAAAGTTATTAGATGCACGTACATTATACATAAAACTTACATAAAAGCATGCGTTAATGTCATCTTAAATTTATCAAAAGTTATTAGTTGCACGTACATTATACCTTAAACGTCCAAGGCAGTAGCTCTGTTGTCAACACTTTTATGTTTGTGATGTCGTTTGCTTTTATTATTGCTTTTGCCTTCTTGTTTGTCTGTTTGCGTGTTTGTTTCTGTGTTTTGTGGTTGACTGTTCTCCTTGGATGCTACTTACCCTGTGCTATCTTTTTATATTTCTTTACATCAATGCATGCATTAATTTCATCTTAAGTTTATTAAAAGTTATTAGATGCACGTACATTATACATAAAACTTACATAAAAGCATGCGTTAATGTCATCTTATGTTTATTAAATGTTATTAGTTGCACGTACATTATACCTAAAACTTAAAACAATGCATGCGTTTACTTCATCTTAAGTTTTTTAAAAGTTATTTGTCGCACGTACATTATACCTAAAACTTACATAAAAGCATGCGTTAATGTAATCTTAGGTTTATTAAAAGTTATTAGTTGCACGTACATTATACCTAAAACCTATATAAATGCATGCGTTAATTTCATCTTAAGTTTATTATAAGTTATTAGTTGCACGTACATTATACCTAAAACTTACATCACTGCATGCGTTAATGTCATCTTAAGTTTAATAAAAGTTATTAGTTGCACGTACATTATACCTAAAACTTACATCAATGCATGCGTTAATTTTATCTTAGGTTCTTTAAAAGTTATTAGTTGCAGGTACATTATACCTTAAACTTACATAAAAGCATGCGTTAATGTCATCTTAAGTTTATTAAAAGTTATTAGTTGCACGTACATTATACCTAAAACTTACATCACTGCATGCGTTAATGTCATCTTAAGTTTATTAAAAGTTATTAGTTGCACGTACATTACAGCTAAAATTTACATCAATGCATGCGGTAATTTCATCTTAAGTTCATTAAAATTTATTAGTTGCACGTACATTATACCTAAAACTTACATAAAAGCATGCGTTAATGTCATCTTAAGTTGATCAAAAGTTATTAGTTGCACGTACATTATACTTAAAACTTACATCAATGCATGCGTTAATTTCTTCTTAAGTTTATTAAAAGTTATTAGTTGCACGTACATTATACCTAAAACTTACATAAAAGCATGCGTTAATGTCATCTTAAGTTTATTAAAAGTTATTTGTTGCACTTACATTATACCTAAAACTTACATCAATGCATGCGTTAATGTCATCTTAAGTTTATTAAAAGTTATTAGTTGCACGTACATTATACCTAAAACTTACATCAATGCATGCGTTATTGTCAACTTAAGTTCATTAAAAGTTATTAGTTGCATGTACATTATACCTAAAACATACATCAATGCAAGCGTTAATTTCATGTTAAGTTTAATAAAAGTTATTAGTTGCACGTACGTACATTATACCTAAAACTTACATCAATGCATGCGTTATTGTCATCTTAAGTTTAATAAACATTTTTAGTTGAACGTACATTATACCTTAAACTTACATAAAAGCATGCGTTAATTGCATCTTAAAAAGAAACATAGAAAGATCGGACAGGTCAAGTAGCACTCAAGGAGGACAGTCAACCACAAAACACAGGAACAAACAGTTTATTAAAAGTTATTAGTTGCACCTACATTATACATCAAACTTACATCAGTGCATGCGTTAATGTCATCTTAAGTTTATTAAAAGTTATTAGTTGCACGTACATTATACCTAAAACTTACATAAAAGCATGCGTTAATGTCATCTTAAGATTATTAAAAGTTATTAGTTACACTTACATTATACCTAAAACTTACATCAATGCATACGTTAATGTCATCTTAAGTTTATTAAAAGTTATTAGTTGCACGTACATTATACCCAAAACTTACATCAATGCATGCGTTATTGTCAACTTAAGTTTATTAAAAGTTATTAGTCGCACGTACATTATACCTAAAACTTACATCAATGCATGCGTTATTGTCAACTTAAGTCTATTAAAAGTTATTAGTTGCAAGTACATTATACCTAAAACATACATCAATGCATGCGTTAAGGTCATCTTAAATTTATTAAAAGTTTTTAGTTGAACGTACATTATACCTAAAACTTACATCAATGCATGCGTTAATTTTATCTTAAGTTTATTAAAAGTTATTAGTTGGACGTACATTATACCTAAAACTTAAATAAACGGATGCGTTAATGTCATCTTAAGTTTATCAAAAGTTATTAGTTGCATGTACATTATACCTAAATCTTCCATGGCGGTAGCTCTGTTGTCAACCTTTTTGTGTTTTTGATGTCCTTGTTTGCATTTATTATTGCTTTTGCCTTCTTATTTGTCTGTTGGCGTGTTTGTTTCTGTGTTTTGTGGTTAACTGTCCTCTTTGAATGCTACTTTCCCAGTCCGATCATTTTATATTTCTTTACATCAATGGATGCAATAATTTCATCTTAATTTCATTAAAAGTTATTAGTTGCATGTACATTATAGCTAAAACTTACATAAAAGCATGCGTTAATGTCATCTTAAGATTATTAAAAGTTATTAGTTGCACTTACATTATACCTAAAACTTACATCAATGCATGCGTTAATGTCATCTTAAGTTTATTAAAAGTTATTAGTTGCACGTACATTATACCTAAAACTTACATCAATGCATGCGTTATTGTCAACTTAAGTCTATTATAAGTTATTTGTTGCAAGTACATTATACCTAAAACATACATCAATGCATGCGTTAAGGTCATCTTAAATTTATTAAAAGTTTTTAGTTGAACGTACATTATACCTAAAACTTACATCAATGCATGCGTTAATTTTATCTTAAGTTTATTAAAAGTTATTAGTTGGACGTACATTATACCTAAAACTTACATAAACGGATGCGTTAATGTCATCTTAAGTTTATCAAAAGTTATTATGTGCACGTACATTATACCTAAATCTTCCAAGGCGGTAGCTCTGTTGTCAACCCTTTTGTGTTTTTGATGTCGTTGTTTGCATTTATTATTGCTTTTGCCTTCTTATTTGTCTGTTTGCGTGTTTGTTTCTGTGTTTTGTGGTTAACTGTCCTCTTTGAATGCTACTTTCCCAGTCCGATCATTTTATATTTCTTTACCTCAATGGATGCATTAATTTCATCTTAATTTCATTAAAAGTTATTAGTTGCAAGTACATTATACCTAAAACTTACATTAAAGCATGCGTTAATGTCATCTTATGTTTATAAAAAGTTATTAGTTGCACGTATATTATACCTAAAACTTACATCAATGCATGCGTTAATTTTCATCTTAAGTTTATTAAAAGTTATTAGTCGCACGTACATTTTACCTAAAACTTACATAAAAGCATGCGTTAATGTAATGTTAAGTTTATTAAAAGTTATTAGTTGCACTTACATTATACCTAAAACCTACATAAATGCGTACGTTAATTTCATCTTAAGTTTATTATAAGTTATTAGTTGCACGTACTTTATACCTAAAACTTACATAAATGCATGCGTTAATGTCATCTTAAGTTTATTAAAAGTTATTAGTTGCACGTACATTATACCTAAAACGTACATAAAAACATGCGTTAATGTCATCTTAAGTTTATTAAAAGTTATTAGTTGCACGTACATTATACCTAAAACTTACATAAAAGCATGCGTTAAAGTAATGTTAAGTTTATTAAAAGTTATTAGTTGCACTTACATTATACCTAAAACCTACATAAATGCGTACGTTAATTTCATCTTAAGTTTATTAAAAGTTATTAGTTGCACGTACTTTATACCTAAAACTTACATAAAAGCATGCGTTAATGTCATCTTAAGTTTATTAAAAGTTATTAGTTGCACGTACATTATACCTAAAACGTACATAAAAACATGCGTTAATGTCATCTTAAGTTTATTAAAAGTTATTAGTTTTACGTACATTATACCTAAACCTTACATCACTGCATGCGTAAATGTCATCTTAAATTTATTAAAAGTTTTTAGTTGCACGTACATTATACCTAAAACTTACATCAATGCATGCGTTAATTTTATCCTAAGTTTATTAAAAGTTATTAGTTGCACGTACATTATACCTAAAACTTACATCAATGCATGCTTTAATTTTATCTTATGTTCTTTAAAAGTTATTAGTTGCACGTACATTATACCTAAAACTTACATAAGAGCATGCGTTAATGTCATATTAAGTTTATCAAAAGTTTTTAGTTGCACGTACATTATACCTTAAACGTCCAAGGCAGTAGCTCTGTTGTCAACCCTTTTATGTTTGTGATGTCGTTTGCTTTTATTATTGCTTTTGCCTTCTTGTTTGTCTGTTTGCGTGTTTGTTTCTGTGTTTTGTGGTTGACTGTTCTCCTTGGATGCTACTTACCCTGTCCGATCTTTTTATATTTCTTTACATCAATGCATGCATTAATTTCATCTTAAGTTTATTAAAAGTTATTAGATGCACGTACATTATACATAAAACTTACATAAAAGCATGCGTTAATGTCATCTTATGTTTATTAAATGTTATTAGTTGCACGTACATTATACCTAAAACTTAAAACAATGCATGCGTTAACTTCATCTTAAGTTTATTAAAGGTTATTAGTCGCAGGTACATTATACCTAAAACTTACATAAAAGCATGCGTTAATGTAATCTTAAGTTTATTAAAAGTTATTAGTTGCACGTACATTATACCTAAAACTTATATAAATGCATGCGTTAATTTCATCTTAAGTTTATTATAAGTTATTAGTTGCACGTACATTATACCTAAATCTTACATCACTGCATGCGTTAATGTCATCTTAAGTTTAATAAAAGTTATTAGTTGCACGTACATTATACCTAAAACTTACATCAATGCATGCGTTAATTTTATCTTAGGTTCTTTAAAAGTTATTAGTTGCACGTACATTATACCTGAAACTTACATAAAAGCATGCGTTAATGTCATCTTAAGTTTATTAACAGTTATTAGTTGCACGAACTTACATCAATGCATGCGTTAATGTCATCTTAAGTTTATTAAACGTTATTAGTTGCACGTACATTATACCTAAAACTTACATCACTGCATGCGTTAATGTCATCTTAAGTTTATTAAAAGTTATTAGTTGCACGTACATTATAGCTAAAACTTACATCAATGCATGCGGTAATTTCATCTTAAGTTCATTAAAAGTTATTAGTTGCACGTACATTAAACCTAAATCTTACATAAAAGCATGCGTTAATGTCATCTTAAGTTTATCAAAAGTTATTAGTTGCACGTACATAATACTTAAAACTTACATCAATGCATGCGTTAATTTCTTCTTAGGTTTATTAAAAGTTATTAGTTGCACGTACATTATACCTAAAACTTACATAAAATCATGCGTTAATGTAATCTTAGGTTTATTAAAAGTTATTAGTTGCACGTAAATTCTACCTAAAACTTACATCAATGCATGCGTTAATTTCATCTTATGTTTATTAAAAGTTATTTGTTGCACGTACATTATACCTAAAACTTATATCAATGCATGCGTTAATTTCATATTAAGTTTATTAAAAGTTATAAGTCGCACGTACATTATACCTAAAACTTACATAAAAGCATGCGTTAATGTAATCTTAAGTTTATTAAAAGTTATTAGTTGCACGTACAGTATACCTAAAACTTACATAAAAGCATGCGTTAATGTCATCTTAAGTTTATTAAAAGTTATTAGTTGCACGTACATTATACCTAAAACTTACATCAATGCATGCGTTAATTTTATCTTAGGGTCTTTAAAAGTTAATAAGTTGCACTTACTTTATACCTAAAACTTACATAAAAGCATGCGTTAATTTCATATTAAGTTTATTAAAAGTTATTAGTCGCACGTACGTTATACCTAAAACTTACATAAAAGCATACGTTATTGTCATCTTAATTTTATTAAAAGTTATTAGTTGCAAGTACATTATACCTAAAACATACATCAATGCATGCGTTAATTTCATGTTAAGTTTATTAGAAGTTATTATTTGCACGTACTTTATACCTATAACTTACATAAATCATGCGTTAATGTCATCTTAAGTTTATTAAAAGTTATTAGTTGCAGGTACGTACATTATACCTAAAACTTACATCAATGCATGCTTTAATTTTGTCTTATGTTCTTTAAAAGTTATTAGTTGCACGTACATTATACCTAAATCTTACATCACTGCATGCGTTAATGTCATCTTAAGTTTAATAAAAGTTATTAGTTGCACGTACATTATACCTAAAACTTACATCAATGCATGCGTTAATTTTATCTTAGGTTCTTTAAAAGTTATTAGTTGCACGTACATTATACCTGAAACTTACATAAAAGCATGCGTTAATGTCATCTTAAGTTTATTAAAAGTTATTAGTTGCACGAACTTATATCAATGCATGCGTTAATGTCATCTTAAGTTTATTAAACGTTATTAGTTGCACGTACATTATACCTAAAACTTACATCACTGCATGCGTTAATGTCATCTTAAGTTTATTAAAAGTTATTAGTTGCACGTACATTATAGCTAAAACTTACATCAATGCATGCGGTAATTTCATCTTAAGTTCATTAAAAGTTATTAGTTGCACGTACATTAAACCTAAAACTTACATAAAAGCATGCGTTAATGTCATCTTAAGTTTATCAAAAGTTATTAGTTGCACGTACATAATACTTAAAACTTACATCAATGCATGCGTAAATGTCATCTTAAATTTATTAAAAGTTTTTAGTTGCACGTACATTATACCTAAAACTTACATCAATGCATGCGTTAATTTTATCCTAAGTTTATTAAAAGTTATTAGTTGCACGTACATTATACCTAAAACTTACATCAATGCATGCGTTAATTTTATCCTAGGTTCTTTAAAAGTTATTAGTTGCACGTACATTATACCTGAAACTTACATAAAAGCATGCGTTAATGTCATCTTAAGTTTATTAAAAGTTATTAGTTGCACGAACTTATATCAATGCATGCGTTAATGTCATCTTAAGTTTATTAAACGTTATTAGTTGCACGTACATTATACCTAAAACTTACATCACTGCATGCGTTAATGTCATCTTAAGTTTATTAAAAGTTATTAGTTGCACGTACATTATAGCTAAAACTCACATCAATGCATGCGGTAATTTCATCTTAAGTTCATTAAAAGTTATTAGTTGCACGTACATTAAACCTAAAACTTACATAAAAGCATGCGTTAATGTCATCTTAAGTTTATCAAAAGTTATTAGTTGCACGTACATAATACTTAAAACTTACATCAATGCATGCGTTAATTTCTTCTTAAGTTTATTAAAAGTTATTTGTTGCACGTACATTATACCTAAAACTTACATAAAAACATGCGTTAATGTCATCTTAAGTTTATCAAAAGTTATTAGTTGCACGTACATTATACTTAAAACTTACATCAATGCATGCGTTAATTTCTTCTTAAGTTTTTTAAAAGTTATTTGTTGCACGTACATTATACCTAAAACTTACATAAAAGCATGCGTTAATGTCATCTTAAGTTTATTAAGAGTTTTTAGTTGCACTTACATTATACATCAAACTTCCAAGGCGGTAGCTCTGTTGTCAACCCTTTTGTGTTTGTGATGTCGTTTGCATTTATTATTGCTTTTGCCTTCTTGTTTGTCTGTTTGCGTGTTTGTTTCTGTGTTTTGTGGTTGACTGTCCTCCTTGAATGCTACTTTCCCTGTATGAGCTTGTTATATATCTTTACATCAATGCATGCATTAATTTCATCTTAAATGGATTAAAAGTTATTAGTTGCACGTACATTATACCTAAAACTTACATAAAATCATGCGTTAATGTAATCTTAGGTTTATTAAAAGTTATTAGTTGCACGTAAATTCTACCTAAAACTTCCATCAATGCATGCGTTAATTTCATCTTATGTTTATTAAAAGTTATTTGTTGCACGTACATTATACCTAAAACTTATATCAATGCATGCGTTAATTTCATATTAAGTTTATTAAAAGTTATTAGTCGCACGTACATTATACCTAAAACTTACATAAAAGCATGCATTAATGTAATCTTAGGTTTATTAAAAGTTATTAGTTGCACGTACAGTATACCTAAAACTTACATAAAAGCATGCGTTAATGTCATCTTAAGTTTATTAAAAGTTATTAGTTGCACGTACATTATACCTAAAACTTACATCAATGCATTCGTTAATTTTATCTTAGGGTCTTTAAAAGTTAATAAGTTGCACTTACTTTATACCTAAAACTTACATAAAAGCATGCGTTAATTTCATATTAAGTTTATTAAAAGTTATTAGTCGCACGTACGTTATACCTAAAACTTACATAAAAGCATACGTTATTGTCATCTTAATTTTATTAAAAGTTATTAGTTGCAAGTACATTATACCTAAAACATACATCAATGCATGCGTTAATTTCATGTTAAGTTTATTAGAAGTTATTATTTGCACGTACTTTATACCTATAACTTACATAAATCATGCGTTAATGTCATCTTAAGTTTATTAAAAGTTATTAGTTGCAGGTACGTACATTATACCTAAAACTTACATCAATGCATGCTTTAATTTTGTCTTATGTTCTTTAAAAGTTATTAGTTGCACGTACATTATACCTAAAACTTACATAAGAGCATGCGTTAATGTCATCTTAAATTTATCAAAAGTTATTAGTTGCACGTACATTATACCTTAAACGTCCAAGGCGGTAGCTCTGTTGTCAACCCTTTTAAGTTTATTAAACGTTTTAAGTTGCACTTACATTATACCTAAAACTTACATAAAAGCATGCGTTAATTGCATCTTAAAAAGAAATATAAAAAGATCGGACAGGGAAAGTAGCATTCAAGGAGGACAGTCAACCACAAAACACAGAAACAAACAGTTTATTAAAAGTTATTAGTTGCACGTACATTATACTTAAAACTTACATCAATGCATGCGTTAATGTCATCTAAAGTTTATTAAAAGTTATTAGTTGCACGTACATTATACCTAAAACTTACATAAAAGCATGCGTTAATGGCATCTTATCAAAAGTTACTAGTTGCACGTAAACAATTAATTATTTTACACACGACATTAAGACTAAACTTTGGATATCGCCAAATGCAACATTTATAGCAGTGAACGGTAAACATCAAACTCACAAACTGTTAAAAACGAGAAGCCATTGATTTCCAATTTAACAAACTGTGCACGTGTTACTTCGTGTAGAACAAATGTGCAGTCTACTCCTATTGTACCGGCATGGTATACAAGTTCTATCATGTCATCCGGCGTCTCACCAAACAGTATGCTTAGGTTGAACAGTCTCTCGGCTCAAACATATTAGTAACGTTGATCATTTAAAACTAGCAAGTAACACATTGTTCGTGTAGTGTTCACTTGATCGAAATAGTACCATTTGAACATACAATAATTGCATGTGTGTTTTTGTTCACTCTGTTTATAGCGAGCACAGTTCGCGTCGCGAAGCGACGCGAGCGCAAGCGAGCTCCTATGGTATCATGCAGGCGAAAAGTAAACATACCATCCATCCTTTTAAAAAGTCTTGGGTCATTTACGGCAGTTTATGGGCGACTTCAACCGTAAAGTAGCATATTTCGTTATGAAATTAACAAGATAAGCATTCGTAGAAATCATTAAGAATGGTGGTTTCCAAGCAGAATGAGTTGAAAAAACATTAAAAACCTTTTTCGAACCCATCCAAAAATGACAATGAAATTGCATTTTTACCTATGTCGCCAAAACGGCCATTAACCGGAAGCATTGCCCAAATTGTTACCTTGCGCGTTGTTCATTGGCGAAAATTCGTCAACACGTTTCACAATTGAATAAAAGTAGATTTCGTGTCGCAGAAATGTATATGTCTTGCTAACCGATTAGGATAGACAAATGATTTGGTTAAAAACTATCTTTCATTTGTTTATTTTCCCGTAAAACCATAAATGCAATCGGAATTCTTCGCAGATTTCCGTATTCGGTCGTCTACTATTGTAAGCCAATGACGGAAATCGACGAGGTTATTCCGTGTTAATTCGTGTCAAACCCGAACAATCTGGCAATTTCCTGAAATGTTACGGAAATTATAATACAATGACAAGACTTCATTGATTTACGTCATCATCGTATGTCGTCACATTATGACGTATGGTCTGTTAGTACAATTAGTGAGCAAGGTGCTTATTACCGATCCATCTTTCTTTGTTTCTTTTTCTTTCTTTCTTTCTTTCTTCTAATACTATTGACGTATTATACACATACTTATGATTATCACAGTTTCGTTTCTGTGGATGAGTTTACCTGCAGGCTTTTTTATGATAACCACAGGAGTTCAGCGATATTTTTAACCTGAATAGGGTATGTCTCTCCCTTTACAGGAGACCAACGGTTTTACATCAGTAGGGGAGAATGACATACTTTCACAGTAACTTTAACTATCTTACACGAATAGTTCTAGATCTAAGGGAATGCGTTGTCAATTCTCGAGACGTGAACCTCCGGGAGTCGAACCCCAGACTTCTATATCCAGAGGCAAGTAAGCTAACCACTCTGTCATCGCATCTGTTTTTACCGCACAGTAACATTATGGTCCATTAAGAAAAATTATAACTACTAGTATTTAGAACAACACCAGGTCTAGAGTGACTAAACGATCGTTAGGCCCAAGATGTTACTAACACTGACAGGGGTAGGAACAGTCTCCTTCCCGAGATCCCAATAATTTGACTGGCGTGTTTAGGTAGGGGAAGTTCAAAAGGTATTTTAACCCTATGTTGCATATTTTGGGGCGCTTCGACCTTTTATCCAAAAATGGTTTTAATGAGTTGGGCAAACCGAAATTAAGACACTCTGTTTGAAACTATTGAGGCTAACAAGTTATATTTGAGATTTCTTATTTTTTTTGCTGTCCCAGCAACACGGCAGATGTACACCCGAAAGAGGCTAACGCATGATGTAGACAGATAGATAGGAATTTACATACAAAAAGCCTCATCTGAACTGATGGCTGTAAAATATTTATTTTTTAACCGAATTTCCAAACTAAGGTGTTTTTATTTACGACTAAAATTGCCAGTTCCAATTATATATAATGTATTTACATTTTGTTAAAAATACTCACTCACATAGCTGAAAAACCTTTAGCTTAAACAAACGCCCGAAATAATAGCAAATTTGTCGGGTTTAGACTCCACCATAATGTACAGAATTTGTATTTTTTTTGGCTGGATTGCGTAGCAAATCCAGGCTTACAGTTTGGCGATTTCCATGTGTCTTTCCGTCTATCAGTCTACGAGTTTTGAAGTTTTCGTTAAAGTTTTTTCCTCATTTCTCAAAAATTAATTGTCGAAAAGCTTTGAAACTTGACACTTGTTCAACACCATTACAAATGTTATATGAAAATAACCCTAACTATGTCATGTATTTTACCTGGACTACCCCACTTTTCACAAAGATTTTTTCACTTAAAATGTTAAATTCGCAATCCGGCTTTCGCGCCACTATTGGTGCTTCCCCTTTTTTATTTTTGTTACTTTTAACACAGTTTGAGGTTTCCACTGGACCTCCATATAAATGAAACGTTCCTATGCCAGTGTACCTGTAACCGGTCATCCGGTTTGGTCTGATGCTACGGAGTAGTTCAAATTTGAAGGTGATGAAAACAAGGTTTGGAAACTTTACCTGTCTTCTGCTTCAATCAATCTATGCTTTTCTCTGTCCTATCATTTCACTATTTTTGTTTTTCTACCACCGACAGAAACATTAGGGTCAAATAGGACACTCAGTTTCTTAAAATGTAGATGTAGAAACTAATAAGTATCTTGAGCACAGCTAGTGCTAAACGTCAAGAACAGTGAAACAAACCAACGTTTTTTCTACATAGCATTTGATGAATTTGGTGCATTTTCAGCATATATTGATGAAAAACGTCGGACCCGGTGTCTTCCACCCCCAGACATACTCAAGAAAATATTGAACTAATATTCTGAAAATGGACCACCATTTATTAAATGTCAAGTAGGAAACAACAAATTCCTATGTTTTAAAATCATCGTACTTTTCTCAAACATACATCATCATAATGATTAGACAATATTCAAATAAAAAAAAAGCTTAAATCATATATATATATACAATTTTCGTAATGACATAACGTTGAAACCGTAATTACATGTTGTTCGGCAAAAAAGTATACGCGTGAATCACGGTTTATGTATATATAGCTTACATACACTATGTAGTAGCAGCTTTTATGACGGTTGGTGATTCAGCCAATGTCGATCCAGACTGGATCATGACTAGATAGCCGTTCGAAGTTCGTTCCATGCCATATCTGTCCTGTCTGGAAACGAATTGAAATTTGACCGAAGCATTGTGGTGTACTGGTTAGAGCGTCTGCCTTGCATTCGGGAGGTCGTGGGTTCGAGTCTCCAGATACTTTAAAAATGGAACCCTTGCCTGACGAGCAAAAAATGGGTAGTGCTACGACTGATTGACCAGTGTCAGAATAATGTGACTGGGGGTATCATGTCTACTACGGTGTGTTATTCCAGTGTGGCAGCACTATAAAGAAACCATTGAGTTCGCTGCTTCAAGTAGACATATCATCACATCACACACAAACACACAGATAAAAGTCCAGACTCAGTTGTGCCTATAATCGTCGGGTACGACGCCTGTCGTAGGCGGACGGATTATAATCCTTAGAAATACACACACACACACACATTCACACGAATTGAAATTTGTTGGGGTGGGATGTCACGATTCATAAGACACGTACAGGTAGACTTGCACCAGACGTGAGAATCATGGCTCTTATGGTGGTATGTACCTACTACCTACCATGGTATAGGTACACGCCATAAGAGCTACGATTCTCGCAGCTAGACTTGCACATACCGGTGCATACATACGCACCGGCACAATCAAACATGAACTGTGCTCGCCCTATAGGTTTAACCTATTTCATATTATAATTATACCACGGAACCAATTTAATTTTTACCAGACGGACTTTCTTTTGAACATTCGATATACAATGGTTTAGTCTAGATCATCGGCGACGCTTTCTTCAAGACAAACGTCTAAAACAGTTCTCCTAAACAAAGTTTGACTTTTGTCGAGATGCCGGTATCGTTTCTGATTGGCTGAGATAGAAACACCTGCTATCCAAGATATACACAAAGGCAGAAAGATACTAAAGTTATATACAAACAGAGAGGGGAACTTCATCATTATATTGACGAACTAAATGCGGATAGTCAGAAATACTTTAATAAAAAATATATAATTACGGTCACGTGGTTCCAGTTTCAAATTTGTTTTTGCACAAACGGTCAAAGTTGTTTGTATTTACAATTAAGCACAGTGGATAATTGCACCAATTCTAACTCCTACCCTATTGTCATCCAAATTAAACAACTTTAAGAAGACAGTGTACATAAAGAAATCCCCACCGGGCTATATCCTCTAAAACACTAGAGTAGTAAATGGCAATATAAGTACAATACAACGATGATCAGGTATATATGACCATTTAAAACAAAAGCCTAGAAAGCCATAAAGCCTTTACTCAATGACTTGTCAGAAGTATATGTTACCAACTTAGTAAGATCTTTGGTCGTTTTCATGTTCATACAAAACGGCGTCAAGGACTATTACAACCCAGATTCATTGGTGAATTGCCTTTTGTTTAAATTTGGAAACCTTATGATTATCTGGTCGTACTCATACAATAATTGTCAAAACTGTAATAGGAAATGCATCAAAGTATTTAATGTCTTTGCCTTCCTCTTTCATTGTGCGACGACTGGGCATATCACTGACCGTATTTAGCAACATCATGAAATGGGGGTAACGTTTTATTCTTGTCTTCAAACTTATCTTAGTGTACCTTTATCAACGAATAACGCTCTTATTAACATATATATTTATACATACCCCATACCGGGTCTTGATACATACCTACATGCTTTATATTTTTGAGATATCTGAAATCCACAAATATCACAACCAACACATATAGACAATACATTTAACATATCGGAAACAATATATATAAATATTAAGACACGTGATTTGAACTCGGAACGATTGCATGTGAAGCGGACGCTCTACCGATATTGCATAAAAGCTAGTTCTGCGGGTGAGACTTCAATAACGGTCTTGTTAACCTATATATTTACATATACCCCATACTGGTTCTTATTACATACCTCCTTTTTGTATATGTTTGTTATTTGAAACCGTAAAATATCACACAAAACATATAGACAATAACATAACGGAACAAATACATATAAATATTAGTACACTCAACGGGGTTTGAAGTCGGAACGATTGCATGTGAAGCGATACCGATATCGCCATAAACGCCAGCTCTGCGAGGGAGACTGTAGTGACGCTCTTGTAAACATATTTATTTACATATACCCCTTAATGGGTCCTATTACGCAAATAGTTTCGTCTAAATCAATCTAAGTTATATTGTGGTAAACACTCTTTTCTGTTTCGGAGCGGTTACAAAAACAGAAGATTAACTATCACGATAAAACAAAATCCATACAGCTACAATTAAATATTGTTCCATGATTGTATCTCGTTTGTTTAACATGTTCGGCATTTATCATTTATCAGGCAAGACGTTTCCTCAGCCTCGTACTTCGGTTAAGGGACGTAGAACGTGCGGAGTCCATCATCCACGAACGTTAAATAACCATAAACATATATTAGATAGTACTATTGTTCGTGGCGCTTGTTTAAGCCAAATATTTTTGACTTTAAGACAAAATTCAACTAGTACCTAAATTTGTTAATGTAAAATTCTGCTTCATTAAAAAAAGTTTGAAAAGTATATTATTTTCGATTTTGTAATCCAAAATGGTTTAATTGTGTTAGATAAATGTAAATTAATAAAAGTTTTATAGCAAAATATTAAGGCAATGATGATGTTTGAGATTTCTTAATTTTCTGCTGTCCCATCATCAAGAAATTTACATGGAAAAAAAAGCCAATCAAAATGCCTTTTGGCGATAACATATTTATTTCTCAATTGATTTTCAAAACTAAGGTGTTTTCATTTACCACTAAACAAGTCCAATTCTAATGAAGTATAATTTATATTCGTATTACTAAAACTGCTCATGTTAATGCTGAAAAACCTTCGGCTGAAACAACCGCCACAAACAATAGTTGGGTACGGTTACCGATTCCAATGTATCCTTTCATTCTCTTAGTCTTAGGGGCGGCTCCAAATAACCAAAACAATGTAATGATGGGTCGCTAAACAAGGATTCCGTTCAATTACTCATATACACACAAATAGTATACGTACGACAGCAATCTGCTCTGTTTAGGATATACACAGAGTCACTAGACGTTGTAGACATTCCCTATATCCAGAATCAAGTTTGGATGGTCGCTGTCGTACGTACATGAACATGGCCACTGACTACTGCGGACTCCATTTACCATCAGGCTTCCTGGTGATATCAAATCATACTGGCTACTCATATTGACCTGTGCACCACGTGCGACGTTGGTAAAGCCTGTGTTGTAAGTTTGGGTTGCTGAGCAGGTATCTAATTTCAAAAGAGAACGATAAAAACAAATAAAATGACAATGCTATCTACCAATACCATAACAGCCCCTCGAAAATATAAAAAAAAATGTTTACACGATTTCCTGCCATCACGCTGATAAACAAATACACAAAATGTCATATGCAATGCATACTTAATAATCAAAATATGTTTAATGCTTTTGTGAAGTTGCAAACAAAATTGAAAGCAAAACGATATTTGATAATATATTAAATACCTATTCTAAAATACCGTACTGTATGATACATTCATGTAATTGAAATGAAACACATGTTAAAGCGAATATAGGCATACAAGCAAACACTCTTTATTTTTGGGAGCTTTGAAACGGATATGGAAGTCACCATGTTGAGATTATGATTACATCATAGTTTTAAAGTACCATATGCGGAATATGTAATAATTTACTGATCTGTAGGGGAAATATGACAGAAACTGCATCAAAAATACGTATACTAAATTGTAATAATGAATAACATGACCGGTAAAGGATTTTACATTTATTTGCCGTGATTTAAACGACATTTATCAATCTGCCATATATGGCAATTTAGAACTATAACGGCCGCTCCCATATCCGTTTTAGAACAATCTTCAAATGTCATATCTTCTTTGTTGGTCAATTGATGTTGATAATTATTTCACATTTGTCCAAGTCGTTCAGAAATCTCATAAGAATAAAGATTGTTTGGCTGTATGGCAACATACAAAATAACAAATTAAAATCAGAAAAAAAATACGTGTAATTTGATCAAGCAACTGTACATGCAAGGAACTTAATGTCCGGTCATCACACAATCAAAGAGGAAAGCATAGTGGCGGACTGTAAATGGGTCAAGCACTAAACTTGCAGTGCGTTGCAAAAATAAAGAGTCATAACCTCTTGTGATAAACGTTTTAACAAGTTTAATAAAGATTGTATGAACGTGATTATGACCAAGAACCTTACACAGTTTCCAAAACACATCACTATAGTCAGATTATAATAGTCCTTGTCGCTTTTAACTCCTTCAGAGTTCTTAAATTACTTTTATACTTTAAAATAGATCAGGGTTACGATAATAAAACTGTGCAAAGGTTTTTCGAAGTTTATGTTAACGGTAGCCCTGCTGGAGTAAGAAGTAGCTCGGGGAACATCCCCATCTAAATGGGGATAATTAACATCATCAATATTAAAATCATCTCTCTTGTCATAGATTTTACTAATTATTTCGCCATCTTCAATAAAGAGATGTAAATCATGAAAGAAGTCAGACTTGGATAGTCCTTAATTTTTTTTTTATATTTTAAAAGTAAATCTACAATGTTGCGAAGGTTTTTCGAAGTTTATAGTAAGGTAACCCCGATGGAGTAGCTTCTTATTTATACACAGATTACGAATATTAAAGTCCTCAACTCGACCACGAATAAGTATAGAAACTTAGCCCCATACGAAGTAGATCAGGGAACATTCCCATTTAAGTGGAGATAATTAAAAATATCAAAATTAAAATCATCTCTCTTGCCATATAGTTTACTTATTATTTCTCCGTTTTCTATAGAGAGATGTAAATCAAGAAAAGAAGCGACAGCATCAGAAATATAAGCTTTGTTGAAAAAAAAGTATGATAATGGACCTTTGGAAACGGCCGAGCACGACACATACGAAATATTGCAGTCTCGGTTTGATTGAGACTGTTCATGAGCGGTAGTGAAATATGCTGGCTACCCGCTCACGCCCTCTAGCCCCGGGTTGAGCAGAACTCAATATTCATAAAATTAACAGTACACAATTTTAACCATCCCAAAGATGGCATGCATACGGCGGTGGACATGAAGTTTCATGCTTCCCAATGTCGTACGGCGTATGGTCCCAGTATCTAATAAAATTAAATGCCCCGAAGAGCGAAATAAAAATAATGGAATTTATCTGGGAGCAGCGGTTATGAAGTCTGCGTATCACAAGTAACAGCCAAAAGACTAAATTGAAAAGCAGACAACATATCCTATAAGTGGTTAAACAATACCCAGAGCATTTTATAGGCCGGAGTAGTGGAACCACCGAATCAAAAATTAAGTAAGAAAACAAAAGAAATTGAAAATGTACCACCGATAACTAAATATAAGTATCGGGCTCAGCGATCTCCAAAGATCGAATGAATAACAGTACTGATTGCAAGCGCGGGGAGACGTTTTACTGCCGCCACACTGCACAAGCAACGCCACTGTGCTATAAAAAAGTATGATAATGGACCTTTGGAAACGGCCGAGCACGACACATACGAAATATTGCAGTCTCGGTTTGATTGAGACTGTTAATGAGCGGTAGTGAAATATGCTGGCTACCGCTCACGCCCTCTAGCCCGGGTTAAGCAGAACTCAATATTCATAAAATCAACAGTACACAAGTTTAACCATCCCAAAGATGGCATGCATACGGCGGTGGACATGGAGTTTCATGCTTCCCCATGTCGTACGGCGTATGGTCCCAGTATCTAATAAAATTAAATGCCCCGAAGAGCGAAATAAAAATAATGGAATTTAGTTGGGAGCAGCGGTTATGAAGCCTGCGTATCACAAGTAACAGCCAAAAGACTAAATTAAAAAGCAGACAACATATCCTATAAGTGGTTAAACAATACCCAGAGCCCTTTATAGGCCGGAGTAGTGGAACCACCGAATCAAAAATTAAGTAAGAAAACAAAAGAAATTGAAAATGTACCACCGATAACTAAATATTAGTATCGGGCTCAGCGATCTCCAAAGATCGAATGAATAACAGTACTGATTGCAAGCGCGGGGAGACGTTTTACTGCCGCCACACTGCACAAGCAACGCCACTGTGCTATAAAAAAAGTATGATAATGGACCTTTGGAAAGAGTTGAAGTTCTTTGGGATAGATTCTGTTAATCCTAATAGAACAGAAAAGAGTTTGAATGTGCAGTATGTCATCTAGATACCGAGAATTGTCATAAAAGGCTTCAATTACATTTACCTGAGTATGTGACGAAAGACTCAACATAACATGAACTCTCTTTGAAATCTCATTCATAACACTACAAAAGAAATCTGCGACAAGAGATGCAAAGTTCGTACCCATCGGGACACCAACAATTTGTCTATAAACTGTATTATCGAATAGTAAAATGAGTGCTTCACAAACTGCTTGGCAAGTTCACATAGTGTAATCGTCTAAATTACCGTCAGTAAAAAACGCTATAATATTGTAACAGGCCACACATGTAGTTTTTTCTAGCGAATGTGTTTTTTCAATAAGAGCAATAAACTTGTCTTTGATATGGTGATGTGGTAAGGTTGTATACATTGTTGAAAAGACATAAGTACTTATAGATGGCACTTGACGTTTATTGCCTATTGTATGAAGAACGTCTTCTGAATTGTTAATTGACAAAAATAAATTGTGGGATGAAAATATAACAATACTAGTGTTACAGTAAAAGTAAAATAAATTAAAACTGTATCTGTGAATGTAATACAATCCCTGTGGGTTGAAAATATAACAATATTGAATGGATTTACTGGAAGATTTGTTTTACGGTCACCACATGGCACAAACAACACTAGTGTGACAGTAAAAGTAAATTCGATTAAAACTGGATCAATGAATGTCATACAGTTCCTATGGGATGAAACTGTAAACATATTGATTGGATGTACCTGGGAGATTTTGTACGGTCATCACACGGCACAAAAAAAACACAACTGTGACAGTAAAAGTAATATAAATTAAAACTGATGAAAAGGTTACACTATTGATTGGATGTACGTGGAGTCACGTTAGTACATTAATGATAATTTAAAGTACCGTGGGTTAAAGGTACTATAGCTATATTTTAGGCTAGAGGGCGTGTACCGAAATCATATGGGAGAGGTTTAACGCGTGGTTTACTACCAACTTCAAGCTCGTGAAACATGGCTGGAAACACGCATATAAGACAATTTTTGTAGCGTACCTATTTCATTTTTTTACATGCGATCGACAAATACACACCATTCTCTGAAAAATAGTATAGCCCATGCGAGTTTTGGACCCATGACCTTCGGATTGACAATCACTACGCTTTAGCATCAGGCTAATCCAATCAATTGATCAATAGTGTTAGTGTTATCGATATACTGTTACCTTGTAGACATTATCCTTTGTTCACTTTGTGTGTGTGTACGTGTGTTTGTGGTGTATGTGTGCGTGCGTGCGTGCGTGCGTGCGTGCGTCTGTATGTGTGATTCAATGCGTTTCTAAGTGCATACGTACACCAAAGTCCTTCGGAAATAAACGCCTCGGAAAATATAGATTACAATTTCCAACATTAGAATATTATACGCTGAAAATATACTGTGTATGTTTTGTTGACATAACAGTGAGAAATTACCCAATACATAAAAATTATTATTAAACGAATAGATAGTTAAAATAAAAAGTAGTATTTCAGTCTCTAATTGCTATGTATACGGATTGTCAATCCGGAGGTCTCAAGTTCGAATCCCGTGTTGAGCGAAATATAGTTCAATGAGTATTACATTGGCATTTGTGGGTGAATATCGATGTTGTTACAACAAACGATGGATTAAAAATGATGTCCTGGTATATGTTTCTCTCCTTATATAAAGGTTTACGGCCATGTTTCACAAGTTTGCATTTGGTAGTAAACCAAGCGTAAAACACCTCCCATTTTCCCTAGGTATACGCCCACACACCTTATATAGACCTATAGTATCTTTAAGACACACTATTAGTTTTAAAATGGTTTATTGAACCACAAACATGCACATTCACTCGTGAAGGATTTAATTTTAAATGAAACCTTGGAGGAATAAACTACAACAAGACTACATACCACCTGTAGGTCAAATTGAGTTTGCAGATATCAACACGCTAGTTTGTAGACTAAACTAATTGTGCTTTTAAAACCTTATTCACCATAACACTTTACACTGCCTGTCCATGTTTTACATTTACAAAATGCACGAGACTTCAAGCGACCACATCAAGTTTACTACGTGGAAATCTGAATTTGATGTTTTCAGGTGGTTTATAAGGTAAGAACGTGTAATATATCTACTTGATTGCCTAATATTTCATCAAAATACATTTGTTGGATCCGTTGAATTGTATTTCAATATTTTTCTTATACATGTTGGCTTCATAAAATTTTGTATTATTGATTTTATTAATATTGAGTTCTGCTCAACCCGGCGCTAGAGGGTTTGAGCGGTAGCTAGCATATTTCACTACCGCTCACGAACAAAATCAAACCGAGACTGGAATATTTCGTAAACTATGTGTCGTTTACGTCCGTTTCCAAAGGTCCATTATTATACTCTTTTTCATAACTAGATTTTAAAGCCAAAATACATATTTTGTCTGATTTGGTTTGTAGATGTTAACATGTATCGACGCGAGAGTTTGTTGAAGTTAAGCGCTAGTCTTTTGATGTAGAGGCGCTGCTTTTCTTTTTAGAATTTCTCATATTCTTATAGGATAAATATTAACATTTAGGTCACTTCTAAGTTGCTTATGTCCAAAGTTACAGTCGGTAAAAAAAAGTATTTCATTGTATAATATCTTATCTGTCAGTGTATAGAATGTGTCGCTTTAGCGTTTAATTTATTTTGTTAAGTTCTACCATTTGCCCTAAAAATACTTCATATTTTATGGAAATATATAAACTAAACAATTAATGGTCGCCTTTATATTAGTTGTTTAAAAAATGTTTGATTAAGTTCTGAGCTCGTGGTTATTCATGGACATATCAATGTTTATTTACGAGACACATTTAAATAAGAATACACACATATATTCAATAATATTTTGGTAATATATTGATTAATTAAATACAGTAACATTATATTTTATAGCAATTCAGCAATACTTAACTGATTATATTTCTGTTATAAAATTGGTTGATGATGTAAATTAAATGTTGCGTACTTCAAATGCAAGCTAAAACTTCATTCATTATAATATATATATATAATATGGCAACCACATAAATAAATAATTATGTGTAGCCTTATTGTAAGCGAGTTATTCAATGTTTTCCAATTAATATTTCCATATTTTTAGATATGGATTTCTATGCTTTGAACGAGTCCTCGAAGACGAAGCTAATGTGTAAAAAAACTCTCAAACAGAAACTCAAGCATTTGACTGAGAATAATGCAACTTCACTACCAAAAAGTAGTATGTCAATGTTTCCATTTTGTTAATTTACATTCGAGTTTTACATTGAAGTCTGTGGTGAAGTCCATTTCTTTCAGACACCAAAAAACGTGTAGCTTTCTATGTTCATCATGTATATGCTTACCTGAATATAAAAAGCATTGACCTACTGTTAGTACTTTGTTCATTCAGTCCATTTCTTACACAATAACAGCTTTAGTGGTTTCACGACCACGATCATACCAAAAATAAGTAAATAGGTTAACCTTCTATTTATTCGTCGTTTTTTTAATAATACTCATTTTGCTACGATCTTAGTAGAAAAAAAATCATGTGAATTATAAGAAGATTGCAAAAACGTTAACCTTATTAATATATGTGTTGCGTTCTCTGTTGTTTTGCAGTTAGTGTATATATATAAACCATCGAAAAACTATCACTTATAGCAAACATACCATCGACAAACTAGTGCATAACTTCTACAAACCTGCGCATATACATCTACAAACTTATCTAGCTTCCGGTGAAATGAGCATTTAAGCATTTAAGACAAATATAAATAACTATTTCTGTAAATAGTACTACCGTATATCATTTAATTAAACATGTATGAAAGAAACAGCATTTAGACAAAGATATTTAGAATAAATGTAATAACATCATATACAATCCAGTTTTCGCTATGACTAATTTAATAAATGAATAAACATATAAAACATATAGCAAGATGTCATCAAAGCTACCAGAGTTAAAAATAGTGAAGACAATGTAATTTAACGTTTGAAGCAAATGAACTATCGTAAAAAACACTGCGTTTGTTTACATTAGTAATGCCAATTGAATCCCGTGATGCAACTGAACCAGTCTACAAACTAGCGTGTTGATATCTACAAACTCAAATTCGATTCGCACTTTACCTACATTCATACCTGTGACTATTATGCACTGAGGTGTATAAACTATTATTATATAACCTATAAATAGACGCGTTTTCATTGGCTAAAAAGTAATTTTTTAGAAAAAATATCTAGCGATATTGACCTGTTTTTTTGATATTGACCTGTTTTTTTGATATTGACCTGTTTTATATAATTGTTTTTTTGATATTGACCTGTTTTATATAATTGTAAATTGAGGGTTATATAATAAAACAGTTATGGACTTTTCAGCTGTTATACATGATGTTGATATGTACCAAAAAATCATTATTGACCTCGGCTATCGCCTCGGTCAATAATGATTTTTTTGGTGCATATCACATCATGTATAACAGCTGAAAAGTCCATAATTGTATATTATGCACTGAGGTGTATAATTCCACAAACCCGTCGCCAAACATGTCGCATACATCTGACCTTTCTTCTCTTTGTACGGTTGATTGCACGTATATTTTACCCGCAAGCCTACTGCTTTCATGTTCCCGTAGGTCGCTCCGTTATTTAATTCAAGAGGGTCGCATTCTAAAAAGTAACTCATACCGGATAATATATTAATGAATCTAGCACACTTTAAGTTCTGTGGTAATTCATATAAAATAATAATTTAATGTTTCATAAGAAAATACCGCCTATTATGGATCGAAGTCAGAGCGAGAGAGAATACCAACGCGTTTATGTTTTACAACTAGGGAAACTAAATATTCAAAGGAACGTTAACAGTACACTATTTTTTGTTATATTTTTTATAATGAATGTGTTTTATTTTATCAAATACTTTAGCATGAAACATCTATAATATACAAACAATTCATTATTAACTATTGTTTTTTATTCATACAATTCTAGCATAGCACTTTGTATAGTTCAAACAACGTATATGACCAACATATTTTCCCGTTTCAATTTATACATAATGTATACATACTGTTGACCTATAGTTTGCATACATATTTCTCTATTTTAGTGTGTTTTAATGCTAAATATATAGTATATTAATCTATGTTGCATGTATAAAGGTTGTATAGCCAACTTTGCATTATATAAAATATAATGTGCAAATTGTTTGCGCATGTTTATATTTTGCGTACAAATATGCGTAGAATAATACGTAATTGTTTTTTCCTTTCACATGCCCGCACACATTTCATACACACCCGCAAGCTCAAAGACATCGTGTTAATTCACAACTGAAACAGCATATACATACATTTAACCCCCACTCATGTTCACGAATGTGTGAACGCACCACCCATCTTTTAATCATTTTATCATATATATACGCATTTGGGATTATGTCTTCTTTTTTTTTTAAATCAAATATATTGAACTATTACCGAATTAATTTATAAAATAAAAATAGCAAACATAAATGAACGAAAGCAACAACACAATTTTAACTTTAATTGTATTGTTTGTAGTTTATTCTCTCTTCTTTTTTTCCTTCAATTCGTCCATTCCTATTTCTTTATTTCCCGTTTCTTGCTGTTTCAGGGCATTTCTTGTAGCTGTCAGTACGTCCCTTGAATGGTGAAACTCCTTCATAACGCCTTTCCTCAACAATTAGATAAATAAAATAATCTGTTAGCCACTGACGCTAACGTCTTCTCGCCCGGTTCCATTTTAACGCTTATTTAAATGACGGCAGTTATGTTAGTTGACGTCACTTCGGTTACGTCATGTCATTGACGGGTTTAACGTCAAATTTATGGTCTCAAAAACAAAAACAGATAAAAGCAATCGCCAATAATCGTAACTGGCAGGTGACGGTCATAAGCCCAGTCAGGTGACCGGGCCATTAACGGTCAGGTGACTGGACCAATATGTATATGCATTTTCGGTCCGGTCACATGACCTAAATTTGGCGTATCGGACCGCATTTATGATACGGCTCATTTCTGGAGAGCTTATTGTAGGGTAATTTTGTGCATATTGCGGGCCGAAAATGAGTATATATAGATATGATAATACAAGATATAATTACAAGACGTTATTAGCCGAACGCACGACTCGATTGTGTTGGTTATTTTTATCTGAACTATTACCATGACAAGCATATCGATAGAACCAATGGATGCTTCCCAAAGTAGATGATTTTAAGCGCTTAAAGCAAGCAACACTAATACACATTATTATTTTACTATTATTTAATACAGAGAAGATTGGGGACATGGTACATGGTGATATCTGATGAAAACGATCAATGAGCAGTATTTTTTGCTAATGAAGTAAACCTATCCCATGATTTGAAAACTTGAGTTTTTGTACCAAACATTATTATACAGATTAGATGAAGTTTAAGTTATTTGTGACCTTGACTTTTAAACTAATGAACTGACACTAGCAAAGGCACGCCGACAAATGTAAATGAATTAAATATATTGTATAAATAACTTATATCTACTTATATATGCACCAAACAGTCAATACACATCTGACAAACCCTAATTGGAGAAGAATGACAAAGTCAGATACTGTGCTCTACCATTTTTTAAGATAAGGTTAACTGAGACCTTGACCTTTGACATAATGATCTTTACATCAGTAGAAGAATGGACCAATGGATCCTACTTACCATTTTGAATAAACATTGTTGAGATAAAACTTAAGATGTGTACCAGAATCATTTGATCGATCAGTTTTTCGTGAACATATAAGGTCAAATTTGGGATAGTGTGCAAAACAAAACACTTAACATAATTATTAAATGCACAACCAAATAGAGGTGATTTGAAGTAGATTACGGTTTTAGGCCGTTGAAAGGGCGCATGAGGGATGTTGATTCTCACATTACCTCTTATGAATAGCTTCAACACAATCGAGTGTTATTTATGTTTTGGTTGTGGTTGTTTCTTCTAAAGAATCTCATTTTTCAGTATTTATTGACATTCCTATTAGCGTTTCACGGTTTAGTGCCGTGTGACGGATGTAAAACGCATCCGTAGTGTTATTCTATACTGGTATTTTGGGATCAAAGAGTCCAAAAAAGGTGGCTCCGTGATATTGAATTTTATCGATATATCGTATTATACCGTGATATCGAATTGTATCGTGATATTGAATTTTACCGTGAGATTATTTTGTACCAAGACATCGAATAGTACTATGGTATCGGACATGTATTATATCCAATTGTACCGTCTTTGGATGCTTTAATAACTTACCTAATGTTATGCAGTCCCCCGTATCTGAATTACACACTTCACCAATTCTACAAAGGTTTCCGCAGTTATTTGATACCTAGAATAGATAAGAAATATTTGATATTTCTAATCTCATATAAGATTATATTTCAAAATTGTTTCTGAGAACCATAAGCCAAACATTGTCATCTTGATACTTTGAATGCGTTAGGCGGAACTATAATTCGAGGTTATATCCAAGAATGTATATAATGTATATAGGTTCGTATTACTGATTTGTATATTCTTAGGACAAATAAAACAAAAAACTCTTGAAATTCAAATTTCCCTTGTTGAATGCAAATCATTAACTTATTTATTTCAGAAAAACTAAAGGGGCGGAGCTATAACTTTCTCTAACTTCTAATAAATGGAAGTTTAAAAACGGCAGTTGTTCTGACAGGTCACTAAGCACACCATACTACAAAACAGATCTATCTATCTATCTATCTATCTATCTATCTATCTATCTATCTATCTATCTATCTATCTATCTATCTATCTATCTATCTATCTATCTATCTATCTATCTATCTATCTATCTATATATCTATCTATCTATCTATCGATCGATCGATCGATCGATCGGTCGGTCGGTCGGTCGGTCGGTCGGTCGGTCGGTCGGTCGGTCGGTCTGTCTGTCTGTCGGTCGGTCGGTCGGTCGGTCGGTCGGTCGGTCGGTCGGTCGGTCTGTCTGTCTGTCTGTCTGTCTGTCTGTCTGTCTGTCTGTCTGTCTGTCTGTCTGTCGGTCGGTCGGTCGGTCGGTCGGTCGGTCGGTCGGTCGGTATGTCTGTCTGTCTGTCTGTCTGTCTGTCTGTCTGTCTGTCTGTCTGTCTATGTATGTATGTATGTATGTATGTATGTATGTATGTATGTATCTATCTATCTATCTATCTATCTATCTATCTATCTATCTATCTATCTATCTATCTATCTATCTATCTATCTATCTATCTATCTATCTATCTATCTATCTATCTATCTATCTATCTATCTATCTATCTATCTATCTATCTATCTATCTATCTATCTATCTATCTATCTATGTATGTATGTATGTATGTATGTATGTATGTATGTATGTATGTATGTATCTATCTATCTATCTATCTATCTATCTATCTATCTATCTATCTATCTATCTATCTATCTATCTATCTATCTATCTATCTATCTATCTATCTATCTATCTATCTATCTATCTATCTATCTGCATGTCTGTCTATCTATCAGATAATTGTATTTCACTGAATTATATCACACAGGCACGCACGCACACACACACTTTATGTGCAACCAAGAATAAACAACCATCGGACGAACTACGTCAGGGCGCCTAGCTATGCTGAAATCAAACGCATGAATTCACTTCCTAAAATGGATAGCTGCAACACTCTCTGATGTACTGTAATTCTACATCATAACACATTCGCTTGGAGGTACATTTAACATATATACGCATACATATACAAGTATAGCTCATACAAGTAGGGTCACATTTAAAGATTCAATCACACACATGCTATATTAAAACGGTGACAATTAAAGTGAATTCAGTAAATGGTATATTAAAGGGAATTTAGTTTAACTCAGAACGGCAACATTCGAAATTTATTAAGACATGCACACTCACAAAGCAGAATTATATATAGGGAAAACTTATTTGTAACTTACCAAGGACAGACAACGTTCGAACGAACTACGGCAGGGCGCCTAGCTATGATGAGAGACACAGAATTCCCTTCCTAAAAGGATAGCAGCAACACACGTTGATATACTGTATCTATATTTATACATATATCCATCTATGAAATTCTTTTTGGCCTTACCTAAGAGTGGTTTAACTTGTTACAGTGTCTTCATAGTTTCCACAGTCACGTCATTCTTTCCAGTCATGGAAGCAACTGGTGCTTTGAACACTGGTACGTACTGAAACAAACAGCTCCTGTCTGCAATAAAGTTCATAATAAAAATATATATATAATTATGCTGTGAAACAAAATACTGACAGTACAAAACCATATATCAACATTTTATCCAGGCCATATAATAATGTACATGTGCCAATTGAAAGTGTAGTTTTATTCACGGATTCTTAAAATACCCATGATTGAATATGCATAAAATGATTTACGAGTTGGTTTTGGAGTTTGGCCTTAAGTCTCATTCTCCCCCCGCCCCCACCCCCACACCAGCCCCACCACCGGTGGAACGTCGAAGGACGGAGCAATTATCACAAATCATCTCGCCGTTCCTAAGACGTGTATTTTATGCACTAAGGGCCTGTCCTGGCCCAGGTTAAACTTAAAAGCGGTTGTTTAATATTGTATCTACAGAGAGTAGATTCTCAAAATATGTAAGTTATAGTACCGGTACAGGTACATTTAGAAACGTTCTGTAGTTTACAAGTCATACAATTTGGCTGCTGATGTGGGGATAGCTAATTTAAGAAGTAAAATCTACTCAAATTTAAACTTACAGTTGTACAGATTGCAGTAACTTGAGTAAAACATTAATACTATTATACATATTTATCGTTATGTATGATACTCTGCTATGGGGCACTCAGAAAGCGGCATTTATTTTTAACAACTTCCGGCATGTTGAATGACAACAGATAGGAATTTTCCTATACTACTTGTTTTGATCAGATTTGTGGTTTGTTTACGCAATACCAGGAGTGAGACATTATAGTCTGATAGCATCATTGGAACATCCGCTACACGGATAAGTTAGGTTTTAGCGTGTATTATAACACTATCGACACGGTGCGAAAAATGGCCAAAACAGTGTGTATTCATTGAGATTGAGTGTGTCGGACAACCTCGGTCAGAGTCCCAAGCAGTGTTCATGCATTGAGGCCCTATCTATAATACTAGGATTGAATGGGATGTTGATTGAACAGCGCTAAAACAATTGGGCTTCCATTGGGTGTGACTGATGGGCCATGCCTTAGTGGGCCTGCTTGATAACCACTAGGCCATTAGAGTCCTACTTATTATGTTTTTAGAGTATTCCAGTAGGTCAAACAGATAAATATCTCTATATGTATTAGCAAAGATTTAAAATTAAACAAAATAAAAGCTGCACATATTAAACTTACCACTCAAAATTATACCACTACCAGGCAACGGGCCGCGAGTTATGTCCCTTCTCATCCGAGTAGTTGCATACAAATTTTATCGATTGCATCATGCGATTTGTTCGATCGTCAATGTAAACCTCACAATATGTATTGGCGATTGATTGGCCGTCTTCAAAATCAAGTTGAGTCTTAATTACGGAAGTATTCCTTTCTAAAATCATTTTTAGTGGGTTGTAAATATCCGTACGCTCCTCCGGAAGTTAAAATTGAAAACATTGTTCAGTTTGAAAAACTGACATGCGCGGTGTAACTGTCTACGCTAGACTAAATGCGATTGGCCAATTCAAAATGAAAGTAATTAAAAACAATAGAATAGGATAGAATAGAAGTAAATGTGTTGCCAGACGCTTGCAGAGAAATATCAGTGTTCGATTGTATGCGCCTTTGTGATAGTACGAATAACTGAATTGTCAACATCAGGAAATGGCAATGCTTTTTTACGATTCTCTACGTACCAACGTCAAGAAAGCATGTAATTACGTTGTAATAAGTCATACCTTTTGTGTGTCTTTTGTTTTAATTTGAATGCAAGTAGCATTTGAATATTTACTAGAGAACTTTCGCAGTACGAACTTTCATGCTTTACAATTCGTACTAAAGACTATTCTTACTCGTAGTGTTTTTTTCATTGGCGAAGTTATCTATTCAAGTTTTCTAAATCAGATATCTAAAAGGACAAGAAAAAGACATACACTCTTCTTAAGTCAAAACTAACAGTGGGCAGAGAAATACCATTTTACATTTAGACACAAGAGTGTTTTTTTTATTAATATTTTGATAATTAGCTTTAAATTAGCATACTTTTGATAGAGCATCATCAAAAAGACTGACCAATCAGTGACCAGAAATAAGACATACCAATACATTCTGGTAAGTGATAAACTCCGTCTTTATCATTGATGTTCGACCAAGTTTACTGTTAAAATTAAGGTATCTACAGTGTGATTCTTTAAAAAACCTGCATATTGCATGCACATTCATGCAAATTGATTCATAATATATGTATCTTTCAAAATCAAAATCTTAAAAATTATCGTCTTTTTATACTGCCGCCAAAGATTTTTATTTTACTATTGAACGTAAGGATAAAAACCGAGTAACACCTACTGAAAATAAGATAAATCTCAACATCTGTGCTTTGAATGGAAAATTATGAATAACTGATCTATGATCTTAGCAGTACATAGTGGTACATATGTCAATGTTGTGTCACATCCCTAGAATCAAGCTTTGCAATTGATGAATGCCAATTATTTAAAGAAACCAATGATTAAATTTGAATTAATTGCAATGTTATTGTGTCGCCTGCCTTAAGCATGGCATACACTTAGAATGTGTTTTTTTTGCCATTTTTTAGGGGGAGCAAAGGCCTTTTTTAACCCTCGCCTGCCCACCAACAAATCCACCTTTGAATATTCTGAGTACCATGCAATGTCGCCCTGATAAAATGGATATGAGTTCAAACTAACATCTCTGTAAAAGTCCTAAGTATGAAATGACGCCTCAGTTAAATGAATTAGTCCAAAATGACGCCTCTGTAAAATAATGACGCCTCAGTGAAATTTCTAAGTCCAAATTGACGCCCGTTATCTAAAAGGACGCATTTTGCCAGGCGGCATAAAATCATTTTGACGCCTCTGAAGAGGCTTCAGAACTTCAAAAATATTACAGTCCTGTTCAATGACGCCCGTCATATTCTAATTTCCTCTACTTTCCAGGCGGAATCCGCCTGGTTTCCGGGTAGAATACGCCTCGTTATTTCGTACAGGAATTGCTTAAGTGTCTTCCTGCTTTAACGCATATTTAATGTAGAATTGTGTCACTTACCACTTTCTCAGAGGACATCTTATGCTAAGAGAAAGTTCTACATGTTGCAATGTGAACTCATGTTGCTATGTGATACATCTCGGTATCTGGACAATCCTTTCTTTTGTACAATTATTAGTACTATCTATCCCAAAGAACTTCAACTCCACAAAGCTAACATTTCTGATACTGTCGCTCCTTTTCCTGATTTACATCTCTCTATTGAAAGTGGAGAATAATAAGTAAAATAGATGACTATGGTTATGATTTTAATTGTGATATGTTAATTATCCTCACTTAAATGGGATTGAATGTTCCCCGGGGTATTTCTTATGGGGTTTATGTTTCTCAACTTATTCGTTTTTCTAGAGCTTGTAGTCGAGTTGAGGACTTTAATATGCATAATCTGTATATAAATAAGAAGCTACACCATCAGGGCTACCGTTACCATAAACTTCGAAACATCTTTGCAAAATTGTATTATCGTAACCCTGAAATACTTTCAAAAATGAGATATAGGGTCCTATAGAAACCACAGCGTCCGAGCGCAATGGCATCGTAGGTCCACACTGTACTGCAAACAAGGACATGAAAATACAATGCAAGAGACAAAAAACAACAGAAAGGGTGGTGAAGACAGGGTTACCGACCAAAACATAAAAGTAATTTAGGAACATGTCTGCGACAAGGACTATCACAACCTGACTTCTATGGGGATGTGATTTACAAACTTCATAACATATGTGGTCATAATCACTTTCATATAATATTTGTTAAACTTGTTAAAATGTTTCTCAAAAGGGGTTATGTCCCTATCATTTTGCAACATACAGCGTGTTTAGTGGTTGACCTAATTACAGTTCTCCACTATGCTTTCCTCTTTGAATGTGCGATGAAAGGCCAGATTGTGGACCCTAAGATGACGTCTATCTAAATCCTCAAAGAACGGTAGCGTCTGACGCTTGTCTTAAATCTTGTCTTGTCGTACTACTAATAGTTTGTTCTCTTATTGCTCTGGCTTCTGCCAATACATTGTGTACTAGTTTGTGATTTTGTTTGTTTATATTCATATTTACCTTATGATTGAAGAGTTGTATTGCAGTTAAAACTGGTCATATGTATTCAGGATGCAAAATCGATGGAATTAGTAGATCAATATTTTCACTCAATGCCTTATCGGGCAATACCTGAATTGTATAGATTACAAGACGGCATTAATGAGTATTGCTTCATCTAGTACTTCCAATGACCAAGCGTACATGACCTTAACCGTTTTAAGGTACTTGAATTTCCTGAGGCAACTGATTCCTCAGGGAGATCTGGTTTATTTTTTAGGTCTTTGCAAAATCCTTCAGTTCTCGATGCGACAACCCTTGTTTGATGATTTCAACGATGTATCACAGAGCTTGTAGAAATGTAGCTTACAACCAACTGTTACTGGTTTATCCTCGAAAAGCACTGACACTGTGTCTTGACTATCCTGAGACAGTGTACTAACTGCCACTGATTCCACAGAGATCTGTTTATTTCTAACACAGCTTACTAAGGTTAGCTACTTTGAACATATCTGAATTAAAGTGGCTAGGGAAAGGAACGTTTCCTACACTTGATTTTTCTATTAAAGATATTCTGACACCGAGCCGACCAGTCCTTGCACTACCATTCAATGCTACATATCAACTAGTACAATTTGCATGAAGTCTTCTGCGACAAGGACTATCACAACATGACACCTATGGTGATATGACTTACAAACTTTGTAAGATCCTTGGTCATAATCACTTTCGTATAATCTTTATTAAACGTGTTAAAACGTCTATCAAAAAAGGTTATGACCCTATTATTTTGCAACGCATTGCATGTTTAGTGTGGACCCATTTACAGTTCACAACTATGCTTTCCTCTTTGATTGTGCGATGACCGGAAATATTGTGGACCCTATGATGACGTCTACCTAAATCCTTATAGGACGGTAGCGTTTGATGTTTGTCTTTAATCGTGTCTTGTCGTACCATTAACGGTTTATTTTTTCTTGTTGCTGCTCTGGCTTCTGCCAAGTCATTGAGTACTTATTTTTTGGCTTTCTAGGCTTTTTTATATTATATATACATGATCATTTGTGTATTTTATTATATTGCCTCTTAATACTGCCCTGTTTGTTAGATATTATAACCTGGATGGATATCGTTATTTACACTTTCCCGTTTATTGGGATGACAAAAGGATAACAGTGAGGTTTGGTGAACCTTTTAACCTGGTTTATTTTGCCACTGATCGTTCCAAGCCGGTTGCCCTATTGTCTACCCTCTTTGTGTTTGTTATGTTCTATTATTCATCTTTAAAAATGTTCCTTGTTTCTGCGTGTGTTGTGGTTTACTGTCGTCCTGTAATGTTACTTTTTCCATTCCATTTTTATATCTACTTGTTCAGTGTAACTCGGCCGAGGATTGAACCCATGAGAAGGCAAAGCAAATGCCCTGTCACTAAGCTACGACTGCGGTCCCAGCTGCATTACATAATTTATATTTTAGATGCAAATATACCGTTTGCAAATTCTTCCTAAATCTTCATAAATAAAGAATGCTAAAGTTAAAAAAACCCACAATTTTTACCGGTAATCTGATTGTCTTAATTCAATTTCAGTAGAGGTTTTAACTTCTCTTCAGCCAAAACAAATACTTACTGTGTTTTGCATGTAGATAACAATTAATAATGCATTAGTGTGACATGTTTTTAACACCAGACATACATACTGATATCAGTCTTTTGGCTGTTACTTGTGATACGTAGGCTTCATAACCGCTGCTCCCAACTAAAATCCTTTTTGTTTATTTCGCTCTTTGGGGCATTCACTTTTATTAGAACCGGGGAACATACGCCGCTGGATATAGGGGATGAAATAAAGAAACAAATATTGCTATATCCACCGCCATATGCTTGCCATCTTCGGGATGGTTAAAATTCTGTACAGTGTTGATTTTTATGAATATTGAGTTCTGTTCAACCTGGGGATGGAGGGCGTGAACGGTAGCTAGCATATTTCACTACCGCCCATGAACAGTCTCTATCAAACCGAGACTGCAATATTTCGTATGTGTCATTTTTGGCCGTTTCCAAAGGTCCATTATCATACTCTTTTTTTAACTTTTTCCTTTTTGGTGGCCATCTTCAATTTTGCTCTATTCACCAAGATTCAAAATGTCTACCCTCGATGTCTTTCTTCTTAGGAAGTCGCCTACAGGATTTCATAAAGTAATTTAGGGGACATATACGTTCACGTAGGACTTCTATCAGCTGCTGTATACGTAGGGAGAGATACTGTTTTAACATATGTTTATTTCAAAATATGCATAGTGTGAATGAATGAATGAATGAATGACGCGAAATGTTGAACAAATGAATCGGTGTATTTTCAAGATATGGGACAGTTTGTGACCCAGATGAGTGTAATTCACACACTTAAAGTATGTTTAATCAAATGAATGTTGTGAAACTTGCTACTGATCTCCAATAGCATATTTTGCATTGTGTTCAATGGGCTAAACTTCATCGGCCCGACACCATATGTGGTCACATACTTCTATTATAACATTTTGGCATACATTCCCTATTCCTATATCAAATGGATGAAAAATATATCTAGCTTAGGGTCAGTAAACAATGACCAGCCATCTGATGCTTTCAGACTCTAATACTTTACTGAAAGTGGGCACCCCAAGAATGGCAGTAAATACATTTTACTTTTTTTTAAATATACCCACATTGCAATTGTTTCCATACAAATTAAGATTTCAGTCAAAATATCCTAAATGAACATATTTTATGATGGAAATATAATATGTTGATGTTTTTCTTCTTACACCTTTTAAATGAATGTACATAACACCGAATTAATCTTACTTACAGAAGAGTAGATGATATCACTCCGCCGAATGTAGACGCACGATACGGATGTCACGAGCTCCACACCGTCGACAGCAAACAATTCACAAACGCGCCTGAGTCTCCTGTAGTTAACCGACTTACACTTCGCTCTGCTTCCACATTCATTAACACAGCCGCTCAAAGACTTGCCAAATACAGTCAGAAAGCTCGAGGCCGCTGACAAGCATCTATTCCATTCCGAAATTTTTAAATTTCCTATAGCAAAACTAGTTACAAGTAGTGCAACAATACAAAGAATAATGTAATAATTGGCGAATTTCGAAGTTTTAGAAATTATTGTTTTCATTTTGAAATTCAATGCACTTTACACACATATAATCCAAGCGATCGCAAAACGGATGTTTCCAAACACACTGTAAAATATCGTTATTTTAGTTACTACATTATTCAGCAATTATTCAATGGAAACTACTGAACTATGTCTAATTAGTCAAAAACGTTTAGATTTTATAAAAGATTTTATAAAAGATAGCTAGTCGTATTAACTATCTATGAGTCCAGGGCCAGAAAAAGCGCAACTCACGCTTAATTACATATACACATAGTTCTGTGTGACTCGTAGCCGACATGGAAGCGGATGCAATATTGATCCGTGCTTCGCGAATTAGTGTTTTCATTAAATTGAACCATGTCCTTAATTTATAAGCTATGAATTTGTTAAAACCAAATAAAACACCTTAGAGTGTAATTTATTTACTACCCGTTTACTAAAAAAGTCGTTCAGTGACCTTTATATTTTATGTTTTTATGTAAAATCGAAATGTACTTGTTAACTCCATAAAATAATACTTTGAATAAGATTTTGTTTTAAACTTTAACATCTTTTCTTAAAAATATCTGAAATCTGTTAATAAAATTTTTGCTGTAGTCAATCATGATTTTCAAAAGATATTGACCAATTACGAAGTGTAATCATACCCCACGAAATGCCCTGTATATATTTGTTTATCTAATGATCCATTTAAAATTCTTAAACTTTAATAAAGTTTTTTCCTTTTGTAAAGTCCTAGTATAAGGACTTGATTCAAAGATAATTTTAACATAAAATGACCATTCACACATGACCAAGTTAATGTATATATTTAAATATGTAAAATATAAAACAAATATAGCATAAAAGAGTTCGCTTTTTTTCCGAAATACTTACTTATTGGAAAAGGCTATACATATACTTATTATTAGAGGGCTAAGACATTTTAATCCACAATAAACGCAAATCACGCGATATATTTAATAAATCATAACTTTCCCGTGAATAATTTAATTATAAATGCACTTTATTACCATTTTGTAGCATGGTCGGTGACATTTCCTTTGATGAATGCAGAGCATTAAATCGTTTAATTTCGGGTAACTAAAGGGGCGTGGCTATGCCGTTCTACAACTATCGGATATTGGAATTTAAAGTACGGTCGCTATGACGTCACAGTGTTACTAAGTACACCATGCTACAAAAAAGATAGAGTCTGTCTCAGCTCGTTGGTTATTTAAACACCTCGATGGGCTACGCCCATCTCGGTGTTTAAATAAGCCAACTCGCTGAGACCAGACTCTATCTATTACATAGACCATGGGTTACTCAACTTTTCGGTACCAATTCAAAACTATACAAATCGCTGATTTTTTTAATAATTATTTAAAAAAATATTGACACTTCCAATTAAACAAAATAGAAGTTTTTAAAGCGTTTTCATTCGTCTAAAGATGTACTGAGATATAAATAAAATTCTAAAGGATCAGAAATTTGGAAAAACTTTGAAAGTTTGGGTCAAAAGTTGCAAATTTCAACCAAAATCACTAAAAACGGGATTACTTTCAAAAAATATAATTCTCATTACAATATAAGGAGATTGAAAGTCCTTAAAGTTATCTGTTATATATATGTTCATGAAAACAAATATTTAGAATGAATAAAATATAAAATCTTGAAATTGTGGGGGGAAATCATTACAAAAGGAATTAAAGTCGCTGATTTTTGAAATAGTTATGAAATTTTAAATTATGATTAAAATGTAGCAAAACAGAAGTCGTTATAGTATTTCGTAAAATGTAAAGGTGCCATGAGCTACAGAAGAGACAGTCCTAAAGGATCAGAGATTTGAAAATGCCATTAGTTTTGGCCCAGGTTATCGAAATTTAAACCAAAACCGCCGAAGACTGGACTATTTAAAATACAATGTT